>PVHY01020556.1:0-25346 GCA_004024945.1 Uropsilus gracilis
CAGTCAGACACCCGGATGAAACCTGACTGCCGTTTGTGCGCCCTTGTCTCCGGCCCCTCTCTCAGACGTTTCTCCACAGGCAGCTCGGGAGACAATCCTGGCGGGCAGGGGAGCAGGAGAGCGGGCAGCGCCTCGACCAGCCGCACAGCACAGCCCACACAGCTCAAAGAACCAGAGGCCGTTGGCGCCTCCCCCTGCTCCCTCTCCACCGAAACCCCATCCGCTGACACCCTGTCAGACACCATGTCTCTAGTGAGTTTTTACCTAAGCAGGTGTTTCCCTGCAACTCTTCCCACACCAAAGCGCCCCTCCCCTCCCGCCTCCCCACTTATCTACCCCAACTGTCATTTCCCTCAGTGCCAATACAGTTTTATCCCAAAGTCAAAAGTAACCACTTTCCCTGCACAGACATGATGGATGCCAGGTGGGCAGGGACCCGGGGCTAGAAACACAGCATTCGTCTCTAGTGAGCTTTTACTACCTGGGTGTTTTCCCTCCAAAACTCTGACTCCACAAATTGCCCTCCCTTGCCTGCATCCCCAACCAAAGAGCCCATCTCCTCCCACTTATCTACCCCAACTTTCATTTCCCTTAGTCCGACTCTATTGTCCGTTAAGCCCCAAGAAACGCTACAAAGAGGAATGATAAAAGCGCAGAGATGAGAAATGGCGCAGACCTTTGACTGAGAGGATGGACGCAGAGCTGGGGCCAGGGAAGGTCTCCAAACCAAGCAGAGACAGGACGGGATTTGGGAGGCCCAGTGCTCACCCTTCACAAGGGCCTTCAAAACGATGGTCTCGAATTCCTCAGGGCCGTCCTCAGTTGAATAGACCGTCAGTAAGTGCTTCTGGGTCATGATCCGCTCCACCTGTGCGACACCAGTGCCTGCATCCCCAGGCGGCTCCTCCTGCGCCAGCCACATGGACACCACTCCGCCCCAGGCCACAGCAGCCCAGAGCCTGGCATCCTCCACACCCAGAGCCCCGGTCTCCCCCCTCACAGCCATATGACTGGGTCCCTCTTCCCTTCCCCCCTTAGATCCAGGAATCCAAGTCCTGCGCATCCTCTTAAGATGCAGGGACCAAGATCTCCTGAAGGGGCCCATCCCAGGATGCTCTGCTGGTCCCCATGTCACACCTGGGCTTGCAGGACCTCAGGGTCCCCTTCAAGGAAGAAACGCTTAATCCAATCTCGGGCTTCACAACACCTGCCCCCTCCACTCCCTGGAGCCAGAGGGTCTTTCAGGATCTCTGCCAGGCAGTCCGCAGCTCCCCCAGACCCGGCCACCAGGAGGCAGGGGAGCTGAGCCTGGGTGGCATTTTCTATCCGCTACAGGAAAAAGAGGTCAGGGAAGGCAGGTGTTCACCCCAGCAGGAGTCCAGCCCCAGGTCCCAGCCCCCTCTCTCCCTTTCAGACTCAACAACCCAGGAGTCTGGACCCAAACTCCCTCCCCCCGCAGACGGAGGCAACAGAGTCCTGGTACCTCCAGCATCTTCTCATCTCCACCAATCAGGAGGAGCAGGACAGGGATGTCAATTCCAGTCCCTGAAGAGAGAAGAGTCGGGACTGGGTCACCTCCCATCAGCCTCTGCTAGGAATGGGTAACAACCATATTTCCCAGGAAGTCCTGGGGCAAGATTGGCTTCTTTCTGGTCCTCTGTCCTGACGCTCACGGGAATTGTCATGTTCCTGAACAAGGGGTGAAGGGGAGCAGTTTGGGAAGACAGTAGGGCTCAACTTGTCAAGGGCGGAGGGGCTGGGGCCAAGGACCCCTGGGCTCCTGGGTGAAGCAGACCTTGTGACCTGAGTCATCCTGGAACTGACGAACCATCCTTGTGCCAGGATGGATGCAAGTTCTGACCAAAACAGAAGGAAATTAGGAACAGAAAGGACAGTCCAAACGCAATGACACCGAAGCAGTATTTACCAACAGCAGAATCAGGGAAGGCAGTTTTCTACTCACTCTGTTCCCACTAAACTAGGAAATTGACAACACTATTACTATTCACACTCATCTGGGAGTTTTGAGCTGATGTCATAGTGCAAGACAATGATTAACTGCAGTGAATAAAATTTCTTCTTAAAACAGAAGAAAAAAAGGGTGTGTTTGAGGATAACATGATTTATGGTCCCATAAAATAGTAATAAGACAGTGGCAAGAGGACAGATACAAGAAATATAAAAAAAAAAAAATCAAGAACTTGTCTCCAAATTTGTAGTATATTGGGAGTTGGTTCATCTAGAAAGGTAACAGATCTTCATGAGGAAGTTGTCCTATATTTAAGGACAAAGCCTGAATAAATGGAAAATTAATGCCACGGCAAGAAGGAGAAGCTTGGCGGTCCCTCTTCCTTCTTCAGTGAAACAAGATAATTAATAAAATACCTATGGAAGAATAACTGTCAGACAAGAGCTGAGAAAGTGTTGAGAAAGGACAATGAAAGGGAACTTCCCCATAGGATACAGTCAAACACATTTCAACTGTTGCAATCAAAACATACTTGTGGCAGAAGGATAGATAGAGAGGCAGAGAAGAAAAGGTTTAGAAACAGATTTGAATGTATAACAGAACTGAATATCTAACAGAAGTGACATTTTAATTCAGTTGGAAAAAGATGATTTCCTCATGAAATGGTCATGAATATGACTTCTTATTTGAAAGAAAAAAGTAGCTTGGAGCATATTAAAATCATTTGAATTTTGAATCCACATGGATTAAATGTTTGCATGTAAAGAAAAGATATTAGAGAGCAAACTGAAAATCTCTGCAGTGCATGGGAGTGGGTGGGCTTTCCCAAGATGAACAGAAACAAACAGGTGTAAAAAAAAGTTACCTAACCACATACAATAATCTGTTAGCGCTTTTACATAGAAATGGATGTCATAATGAAAGTATGCTTTAAACATGTTTACTATATCTATCACAGGATTACTACCCACAAATGCAAATAATTCCCACAAACGCAAAGAAACAACCAAGTTTAAAATGTGCAAGGGCTATGAATGGACAACTCATAGTTGAGAAAAGCTGACTGTCCAATAGAATGGTCTCATATCTTTTAATAGTGGCTTGATGAATTCTAAATTCCAATTAAAAGAAGTTGTCAGACTCCATCTGCCTCTGGAGGGTAGGGGGATGGAGCCGTGGGGTTTGGTCCAGAAGGGCCATCCCCACTCAGGTGCCGGCACCGTGTGGGCCCGTTTTGGCCCATGCCTGCAGTGGCCCGGACACCGGCCATCACCGCGCACATCACGCAACTGGCTTTTGTCCCCCTGTATGGTAGAGATGGGCCATGGCCAGGGGTTGCCTCCGAACACCTGAGGCCTGCCAAGAAGCAGGATGCAGTGTGTGTGTGTGGGGGGGGTGGAAGTGGGTGGTTCGCCACAGTCCCCTCTCATTTAGCCTCTGTTGGCCACCAGATGCAAGGTAGAGAATTGATGAGAAGAGATTGCCCAGCCACAGCCGGGGGTCAGATGGGAGGTATGAACCATGAGACAACTTCCTTAACAAAAGAAAGGGGTATTTATAGGGACACAGGGCGAGGGCCTGTTGAATTCCAAAGAAGACAAACAAACCTGAGAGACAATTAACATTCTAAAGTCTAAGAGTAATTGAGGAAGGGGAAGTGTAGGCAGGTGGTCACTATCTCAGATTAGGAAAGCCAGCAGCACCAGTGGGTCTCAGAAGGTCACTGCAGTAAATCAGTCCCAAGTTTTCTTAGGGACTGTTACGTGAGAGGTTTTCCTTAGCTCGCTGGCAATGATCTTTCTGGTTTGCAAATGGCGCACAGCAAGCCTCCACTCCAAGGAGCCCACACCAGCAATAAGTACATCGAGACAAACTTCAACCGCAGAAACAGAAGAGGTGAGGAACAGCAAGAAAGACTCTAAAAACACATACCTCTAAGGCAGGACTCAAAAAGAACAACGCAAGTTCACAGAGCAATGAACTGTGAGAACAAACATGAAAGAACTACACCTACTACTCACTGGGGAGCTGTCAATAAGAGATGCTGTCAATAAGGAACAGCACACCCCCTTCTCCAGAGGGAGGATGCCTGCAGAATGGCAGTGGCCCAACAGCAAAGTTCCTAAAAAGGAGACTAGGGGACTTATCATCAGCTGACAGCTGTCCCCATGGAGGAGCAGCTCTACCAAAACATAAGACTGGGAGTCAGGTCCCCAAAGCCCCAAAACCTGAAACATAATGGGATGGAGCAGCAAAATGAGGCAGAAAACAACAGAAAGAACAGCCACCAAGAAACAAGAAGCATAGAAACAAACCAAAGGCGCTCGAACTACCCAATGAAAGCAAAAAAAAAAAAGGCTAAAGGGCTAAACATGGACAAACAACAAAAAGAAGAGAGGCAAAGACCAGAAGGGGCGTGGTGGGGTAGGGTATTCCCATGGGGATCAACACTTATACAATCATGTATTGTACAAAATCCAAAAATAAAAAATTATTAAAAAAAAAAAGAGTTGTCACCTCTTACCCAGCAGATTGGCAAGCAAACAAAACACAAAAACACCTTAAAGCAAGAACAGCCAGAAATGGCTGAGATGGACAAGGACACTCTCACACACTCTAGACGGAAGTGAAAGTTGCTAAAATGTTTACAAAAGTATCCAGGAGGCTGGGAGTGTGGTGTGGCTGACAAGGGGTGTTGTGTTTGCAGGGGACTTTGGCTCTCTGAGATGGCACCTCTGGGAGGGTGGTGGAGGGAGATGATGGCAGTGCTAACCTGCTGGCTGAATAGACTGCAAGGCAGGAAGAGCAGCTGTGGGGATGGGGAGAAGCGATGCTGATGGTTGATAAACGCCTCTGCTGGGAAAGGGCCTGTTTCCACCTGCCAACACAGGCGAGGTTTCCTCGCAGTTTCTGACTATCTACCTGCTATCTAGAGTCATCCATTCTGGCCGGGTTTTCCTGTTCTGTTCTGTTTCTGCGCGTGGCTGACTACCTTGTTCCCATCCTTGCACCTAGAATTTCTGGCTCCAGTCAATGAGCCACTGAGCCACAGCAAAGATTCCAGCCAATCTGACACAACGCAGAGAACACTGGCAGGACTGTGGGCTGATGGAAATGCGTCTTGACTAAAGGCAGAAAAGCCTGAGATGTACTTCATGACATGACCACTTCTCCTGCTGCGGTTGCTTGGGTGGGGCAGCAAGTCCACAACCCGCTTCTCACCTACCCGACAGGGACTTTCTTACTGCTGCTGCCTAGACTACACCAACATGGAATCATTTCAAAGCACACTAGACTGGCCAAAGGGAGGCAAACAAGCTTCTCAAACAAAAGGAAAAGAAAAATGAACAGTGAACCTGCTTTGTCCAGCGTGACTAGTGCATGTTCGTTGTCCTCAAACAGTGTCCGTTTTGCTGTCTGGACACCAAAGTGTGAAGAAGCAGCTCCGGCTCCCTCTGTCTGCCCTTAGTTACTAGAAATTCAGACTTGCCAAGTTAGCTTTCTATCTAGTGTCTTCATGTCAAGGGTAGCTGAGTGCATTCTTGTGAGCTGGTCTCATGTGGACAACTCATTGGTAAAACTGGTTTTGATTTTTCTCACCCGGGGTTGACTGAATTCTTCCATGTAGGCAACTTCCTGTAGAATAGCCTAGTTGTGACCTTCACCTTTTATATAGTTAATGGTGACTTTGGGTAACTGAGTCCAGTTGATTGTTCAAGTTCAAGTTGAACATTTTTACACTGACTAACTTGCTGTAATCTTTCCTTCAGCTAGAAAGAAGGTAGTGGTCTGCTTCCACAGTCTGCTTAAAAATCTGTCTGCTCTTCATGAATATAGAAACCAGGTAAGAGGCCAAGGAAGATTCATTCCTCGCTTTGAATCATGGGAGGAGACTCCTCATGCAGGAAAATGAAACAAATGCCATGCTCCCGTATGTGCTGGTTTCTCCCTGTGCAAAATTCAGCAACTTCTAAGAAACCCTGATGTTGAGTCCTCTTGCACTTCGATCTCAAGTTAGTAAACCCTTAAAAGCTTTTTAACAGCAGACTTTCAAAAGGTTATATTTAGAATTTGTAGCCTACCTTTCATTTCAGACTGTCAGCTGACTGATGTTGAAGTACATAGGGATTAAAACTCTTAGCCTGTGACCTATACTCCAAAACCAGCCAATAAAGTGCAAAGTCTTCCTGTGTTTAGTCAGGGTTCTCTTCAGTAGAAAATAACCTTACCAGTGTCTCCAGACCTGACTAAACCTTTAATGGTGAGCCCCAGAATTCTCACTGAATGGTAGTTCTGGCAGTTTGAGTTCCTACAGATTGGGTAGAAGAGCTGTTGACCATACAGGTTTCTGCATGGCTGTTGTCTGAAGAATATATGAGCTGGTGGAGAGAGCAGACTCGGGGAGATGAGTTGGCTTTGTTCTCAGAGAATCTAACTCCTTGGCAAGCTGCTTAGAGTGTGTCACCCTCTCAGCAGCTGGAAATTAAAAGTAGCTGAAGTCTGAAGGAATGAACCTCTGAGGGGTGAAAATGTGAGTTTTTTAAAATTATTATACCAATTAACTTGCTGTATTTTGTGAATTTTTTGCATTGATGTTGTAAGACTTGGGTCTTGTGGTTTGCCTGTCTCTAAATTGCCTTCTCCCCTTCAATACTACTGTGAACAGTGGCATCCATGTAGCATATGCTTGAGTTTTTTTCCTTACGTTTCATATGGAAACTACAATCTACTTTACTTTCCTGTTAATAGCCTGTCTTCCTATCCAGATCTTTTTTATGTGTACTTGTTCTACCAATTAAATACTTTTGCAGTTTTAATCCTGTATCTCTTCCACTTCATTTTGTGTAAAAGAGAAAAATACAAAAAGCTGGAATCCTTTTTAAAAAAGAAGAAAATTATCTAGAAATATCTATATTCTTATTAATGTACATAGAGCAATCTCTTTTGGTAGAGCTATTGCAGGGAATTTAAAATGCCTAAATGCAATTATGGATGCCCATGCAAAGGTAACTTTATCCAGCTTCATTTATAATATGAAATGCAGATGCAACTTGAAGTATGAATTGAGAAAAGTTGAAGTAACAGATGCTAAGTCTATTAAGAGGAATATGCATCAATTAGAAGGAGATGCAAGAGTAAGAAGTTTGGATTAAAGGGACAGACATAAGGAAGTGCATGTGTATGTAAATGCAAAGTGCAAGAGCCAAAGAAACACCAGAAAGGTGGAAATATAGTTGCACTGAACTTTTTAAGCAAAAACGAAGATGGGAGGGAGAGGAAGCCACCAGTTACTGTTCAGGGAGATCTGTGTGAGGACATATATATTAAACGTAATTTGTAATAAATCTCCTCTGATGTTACACACACACACACACACACACACACACACAGGTTTTCTTAAGCTTAGAGATATAAAAGGATCAACTCCAACTGTGTAAAGCTGATCTGCCCAGCAATCTGGGGTAACAGACCTGCTCTGTGTCCTTCGTGTGGAAATGGCTTCACTTATTTACAGTCATAGCTGCACCACCCAACAGGCAGCTTGACCGGCCATTAAAAAACAAGGGAACGCTGGCAAAGATGAAGAAAAACTGGTCCCATGAGTGGACATTTATGTTTTCAAAATGGAGCTGTCTAAAAGCAGCAGCTTTGGGTTAATAGTCTCAGCCTGCACCTTTGCTTCTGAGCCCTTGTCTCCCCTGTCCTTAGTAATTCCTTCATTTCACTTCCCTACACTTGATTTCCTGTTCTGTTTCCACCCAGGTTATTTTCCCCATGGAAGGTTATCATCCTTTCCTCTTTACAGACTCCTGCATCTGCATCACTGAAATTATCCCAAGGGTCGCCTCGTCTGCATCCCCGTGTTGAAATGTCACATACTGTCAATCATTCCGTCAAAACAATTTCTTTCCCTCCTTGGCCCGAGGGCTGTTTACAAACTGCAGCTTATACAGCGATGTGGATGGAGCCACAGTAACCACCTCAAATATAAGAAGCCAAACTCACGATGCGCCACCTGTGAGGTGGATTCTCTTCAGCTAAAGAACCCAGTACCCCTCCAGGTTGCCGTGCCTGGATGGGAGGCCTTGGGTAGGTTGTGTGCTCTCGTACAGAGGACGCAGTGGGGTGCAGGCCAACTGCGCCCCCGGGGGTAGCCAGGGCACCCAGGCTGCCTCCATGCAGCGTGGGGCTCCACCCATTCCACGTCAGGTTCAGGTGGGAAGGGCCACACTCCCTCCAGGTTGCTGCACCCAGCAGGGAGCAGGGGTGGCAAGGACCCCTGGTTAAGGGCCCCAAGCCTGGAGAGCCCAGGAGGGGGGACAAGGTGGGGTTTTGACCCATCCACCAGCGGATGGTTGTTGCACGGGGCAGCCATCTGCAGCCAGGACTGGCCGAGGCATGTTGCCCCTGTGCCCTAAGACAAGGGGGGCTTGGGACAATGCATACATGGCCATCTGGGCCCTGCCACCCACCATGCAGGGAGGATCCAGCGCAGCGTGGGCAGGGTGGGGGGACCCCTTTCCATTTCACTCTCACTCGAGCTAATCTTCAGGAGGAGCAAGAACATATATAGCAAAAACCCATCATAAAACGGGTGAGGGACCAGGTAAAATTCCAGCTCACAAACCTGAGCTGGACACAGCAGATGGACAATCAAAAGAACTGGTGCATGCGAGGCAGGAGAAACAAGTATGGAAAAATCGAAGTCACGAGTGCACATCTATACGCTCACCAAGTCTGGAAGACCCAAGACCTCCTTGCTGAGATGCCTTCTAGGAGATCAAGGTGCCCCTCTCCAAACTACAGGAGAGGAGATGAAGGTCAAAGGAGATGAAGGACATCGGCCCTACAGCAAAGCTGCAAACTGAGGCAGAGGAGATGATCTACAACGGCCAAGCACAATTGCCTGTATTCACAGAGAAACTTCTTCACCCACACTGCAGGGGGTGAGACGTCCTAAATCTGACGCCAGAACCATAAGGTAAAGCAACAAAACAACAGAGATGGGGTTGGAGAAGACAGGGGTTGGAGAGAAAGTGTGGAAAGACCACAAATTCATATAGACTGGCCGCCCAACGCAAACTTAAGACTGAAAACCTACCAATAAGGCTCGCTTGATTGCAAGAACACAGTCCCTCACCCAATGAAAGAACACCACCACAGAAAAGAAAGCGACTAATGGACTTACAAAGACTAGCAAACAACACAGCACAGGGTGTGAGAGAATGGAGGGGGCACCAGAGGGAGGGAGGGAGGGAGGTATCCCAAAAACCATTTACTGAGGTTGTGATTTAAAGAGTAAAAATAAATAAAAGTTCAAAAAGTAAATCAATAAAAAATAAAGTACCCAGCAGCGGGTGGCTCCGCGCTGTGACCCGCACGAGGGGCCCTGGGGTGCGGGCAAAAGGCTTCTGGTGGCTGGAAACACATGTCCTGACCTGACGCTGCTGCCATAAGTGGGCCCAGTGCG
This sequence comes from Uropsilus gracilis, assembly GCA_004024945.1. Classification (NCBI taxonomy): domain Eukaryota; kingdom Metazoa; phylum Chordata; class Mammalia; order Eulipotyphla; family Talpidae; genus Uropsilus; species Uropsilus gracilis. The sequence continues at coordinate 9,441 of PVHY01020556.1, forward strand.
CTCAAAGTTCCCGCAGCCCACGCGTTCGTGTGTCTGACAACTGCACATAAAGATGGAACTTTAAAAAGCAAAACTGCTGGAGAAGGGGCTGGACGCTAAGCATCTTTTCCTTGTAAGCCAGTGTTCCAGAGCCCCGGCTGTGCTCCCCGGGGCGCACTCACCCGCCACGCCCGCCTTCTGCTGCGCCACGTAGGACTCGAAGCGCAGGCGGAAGCGGTTCTCGCCGCCCAGGCGGCCGTGGGTGCCGTCGTCCACCAGGAGGAAGGCCGAGTAGTTGTAGTCCAGGGGGAACAGCACGCCATCAGCGGGGTCTCCACTCCATCTGTACTTCGCGGGGAACGAGCCCTGGGGGGCAAGAGGCCAGACCAGGTAGGGGGGGGGTTCCCGTTAGGGACCGGAGGCCAGATAGCCGCACCGCATCCTCCACATCCCCCAGGCCCTGTCCTGTCAGACTTGGAAGCCCTGTCCAGCCTCCTCCCTGAGTCCCTGGGGTCCCAGTCCCCAGCCCTAGACCTCCCTCCTCCCTCAAAGCCCAGGATCCCAGCCCACAGGAGCTCAGCCTCCTCCCTCAGACCAGGGGGTGCAGGGACCTAGTCTCCTCCCTAAATCTGGGGAGTCCAGGGCCCCAGCCTCCTCCTCAGACACAGGAATAAGGCCCCAGCCCCTCCCTTAGACCCAGAGTACAGGTCCCCAGCCTCTGCCCTCAGACACAGAGTCCAGGCCCCCAGCCTCCTCCCTCAGACCCTGCGAGTCGGGAGTCCAGGCCCTGGTCCCATCTTTCCCAGGAACTTGCCTCCTACCTCGGAGTTGATAAGGGAGTCTCTATTCCGAACCACGCCCCAGGGGGCCACACCCATGGCCACCACCTTGGGGCCCCCCGGGCTGGCCATCTGGTGATCTCGCACAGCCACACTCATGTGCCGGCCAATGCCGGTGCGCAGCCCCTCGGTGACAATCCAGGCCCCTGCACAGACACAGAGAGCGGGTGAGGTGCAGAGATGGAGCTGGGGAGAGTCAGAGAGGGAAGGGCTGGAAAGAAGGGCTAGACGGAAACCCACCCACCCGGGTCGGGAGACAGCATTCCGGAGAAGGGGGAGACAGGTACGTCGGCCCAGAGGCCAGAGCCCGCCCCAGTCACCTGTGCTCTGGGCAGCCCGCACCAGCCCGCGTCGGAGCAGGTTCTGCAGCCAGGGCTGGAGGACGGGGCCCGCCGAACCCCCCAGCACTGACACCACCAGGTTCGGGGGCCGGAAGCCCCACATGCGTGTGACCAGATTATAAACTGTGGCTGGATCCGTGCGGTCAGAGAGCCGAAGGAACTGTGGACACAGAGGAGAGAACGTGGGGGAGGAGGGGGACAGAGACCCAGAGAAGACAACAGATGGGTGGAGAGACGGAGACCCGGGGTGACATGAAGATGGACAAGGGCAAATGGGGGGACAGTGTCCAGCTGGGTGCTGGCCCCTGGCTCTGGGAACCCCTGAGGCATGCAGCACCGCTCACCCGCCCAGGCCCTTCCCAGTACGTTGGCCTCACTTTGCTGGGCTTCCGGTTGCTTCCCATGAAGTCCACATCCCCGTAGGCATCGGTGGGTGTCTCTGTGGCATGCAGGTCATGGTCCCACGAGGTCACCACAGCAGCCCCAAAAGCATCCGCCACTGCCACTGAAAGGTGGGCACTCCGCCGATGCCCACACTGGCACAGGGTCCCTCTGGAAGGAGGGGGAGCATGAATCCCAGGGGTGTCCCCTCTAGCCCCAGGCTTCCTGTAAAGCACCCCTACTCCTGCTCATGCCCCAGAGGCTGCCACACTGACCCCCACACTGTCTGCCCCGGCTCCAACCAGCCTGAGGGACAGGTTGAGGCGGGAGGGTCGAGCCAGTCCCCAGGCCACCAGGAGGAAGCAACAGAAACTCAAGTCAACCTGGGCTGGGAGGTCATGGCGGTGGGGGAAGGGGGGAGACCTGCAGCCCCCTGTCCGAAGCCTTCACCATGAAACAAAAACTTCAATGGTGGTTTGGGAGCGAGCACAGGCTAACAAATGAGGCAGCAGCGTGACTCAGGGCCAGGGTCTTCACCGCTCTGAGCCTAAACTTCCTCCTCAGAGGACAAGCCAGTTACAACACAGAGCGCCTCAGGGCTCTGAGAAGCCAACCTCTAACCCCTAACCCCGTGTTTCCTAAAGTGAGGACCACGTACCCACCACCCAGAGCTTTAAATGCTTGAGTAACAGCAGGAAAGTCATTCCTTTCTCAGTTCTGACTACAGTCAGCGGGTGTGAGACTCTCCCCCTGGCCAGACCCTCGTGACTCTTCCTTTGGAAAGGGGGCTGCCAACCGCGCCCAGATAATGTTAATGCACTTTCATTGGGATTTGTTTTTTAGAGCTGCTTGCTTCTCTTGGTGGCAAATGGAACAGATCCGCATATGTCCTCCCCCAAAGACAAGCGCAAGTATCCCTTCCTATCTCATCGCGATTGGCCCCCGAGTTTCAAAGACCCAGGAAAATGGTTTGTAGATTGAAGAGTTTATTTGAAAATGTATCTCCAACCTCTTTGGGCTCAGATTCCAGAAAGCGTTCAGATACTGGGGCGACCTGTATTTACATAAGTGGGATGAACTGTGATCATTTTACAGAAAGACCGAAGGGACCTGGATTTGGCAAAAGTTGTGAGGACTCTGAAAGAGGGCTCACCTATCACATAACCCAGGGACAGCGCATGCTTGGTCCAGCCACCACCACCAGTGAGAACGGCTGTGAAGGATACAGCCCATCACCTCTGGGTCTGTTTCCTGGAGCATGATGTGGCCAGCTTACCGACTTAAAACCTTTTGCTCACTCAACCCTATTCCTGGTTGTACTCATTTCCTTCCATCTAACTCCCACAAGCTCTTCCCAGAAGAACTTTTTCATGGAATGTTCCAGAATGTGAGATATCCACTACACAGCCCCTAGCCACATAAGGGTCTTTAAATTAAAATTATTTAAAGCAATTAAATCTGTTCCTCGAGCTCTGATCACATTTCAAGAGCTCAGTCAGACACTTGTGTCCACAGAAGGCTTCCAGGGAATGTTCCCACCATTAAGAAAACTCTGGTGGAGGACGACTGCAGACAGCCCTGCCAGCTTCTCCCCCCTCCCACCCTCTTCCCTCAGTGTGGCCAGCAAAATAAGAATTGTCCCCATAAGATCAGCAATAATCTGCCCATCCCCATGCACAATGGGCTCATCACCTTTATCACAAAAGGGCTGTGGCTGGAGAAATCTAGTCATGGCCGAGCACACCTCTCCCCCTCTGCCCCCCTCTCTCAGATCCCTGCTGGCTCTGCCCCTGCCTCACAGAAGTTTTCTATCCTTCCCCTTACTTCCCCTGAGCCAGGGGCTTCCCAGGGGGCATCCAATGTCCCTACACGGGTCTCAAACCTGATTCCTTAGGGGCCAGTGACTTAGGCGAGTGACTGGAAGGACAGAGCCTTCCTTACATGGGAACTGAGGAACTGCACTGGAGCCTGCGCTGACATGAGGCGGCCGTGGCATTCAGGGATTCAGGCATTCAGTTTTTTTTTTTTTGTTTTTTTTTTGAGACTAGGTCTTGCTATTATTGCCCGTGGAACCACAGGCTCTCATTGCCCGGGGTACCACAGACTTAAGCAATCCCCAGCCTCAGCTTCCAGGTAGCTGGGATGACAGGCGCGCACCAACCACACCCAGCTATTTTTTTGGAACTAGGTCTCGCTACGGGCCCCAGGCGGGACTTGAACCGTGATCCCTAGCCCCGGCCACTTTATAGGCTGAAGCTTACAGGCACGAGCCACCGTGCCCGGCCAGAAACAGGTTTTGAAAGTACTTGTTCAGACGATAAACACAACAAAAAGTAACCAATTGAACGGGAAAAAAATCTTTGCCCTACACACAAGTGATGAGGGTCTGATAACAAAGCTCCACAAAGATCACACAACTTAACAAAAACAAGTCAAGAAGTCCAGTCAGAAAATGGGGAGGAGATGGAAAAAAACATTTCTCCAAAGAGGAAATACAAACGACCAGCAGGCATATAAAAAAATGCTCATCACTAATAATCAGGGAAATGCAAATCAAAACCACAATGAGACACCACCTTACACCAGTAAGAATGGCCCACATTTAAATAAAATGGGCAACAACAAGAGCTGGCGTGGACATGGAAAGGAGCACTCTTACACTGCGGTGGGAGTGCAAACTGATCCGGCCACTATGGAAAGCTCGTGGACCCTTAGACCACTAAAAATGGGACCACCATTCGGTCCAGAGATCCCCCTACTGGGAATCTACCCAAAGACCACAAAAACACTCATTCAAAAGGACCCAGATGTTTATTGCAACACTATTTACAATAGCCAGGATATGCAAACAACACAAATGCCCCAAAGTAGATGAATGGATCAAAAAGCTGTGGTACATGTACACAATGCAATATTATTCATCAATGAAGAAAGACAAACTTATGACATATGCAGCAACATGGTTGAAGCTAGAAGAAAGAATGCTAGCAAATAAGCCAGATGGAAAAAGAGAAATATGGGTGGTCTCACTTATATGAGGGAGACAGGGAAGATAGACAGATAAGAAAAACTGAAAATTTATCAGCAGAACTGAAATACAGAGCAAGAATGGGGGAGGGGGAAACTGGGGGTGGGATGGGCACAAAAGACTAAGATGATGGCGCGTGGGTGACAGGGAGGTGGGAGAAGGCTGGGGCTGACAAGGATGTAAAAAAATAAATAAAAATACTCTTTGACACCAAGGGGAAAAAAATAGGAAAAGAGCGAGCATGGGGTTGCCAGTCTGCGGCCTTGCTGACCAGTTTCCCCTGTGGCATCTCACCCGCTACCACGGTTGTCACTACCAGGACTTCTCAGATCCTGGGTAGAAGCTCCAGCCTCAGAGCTCCAGGCAGCCCTGGCTCCTGGGCCCCCTCCTGCTCCTCTGTGACTCCCCCAACCCATGCCCTGCACCCACAGTCCTGAGCTGGGTCCTGCAACATTTCCCAAACCTGCTCGTCCTCCTGGGGTGCTCGTCCAGGGGAAACCATACTGTGACCTATTGCCCTCCCGCCCTCTTACCACCCATGCTCCAAAGCCACGGTCCCCAACTCAGCCCTTCCGCCCCCTGGACCTCTGCCCTGACCCCCGATCTCCAGGCCCCAGTCTGGCCCCGCTCAGGCCCTGCCCCTCACCCAGAGCCTCCAGCAGCTTCCTTCCCGGCTTTCTCACCTGCTCCCCCTCACACAGGCCCTGGGTCTGTCCTCACCTGAGCCAAGCCTCCCCTCTCCCGCTCCCTGAGGTCCCAGTCTTGTCCATCCCAGCCCCAGCCCCAAGGGGAGGCTGCCCCACCTCCTCTGGGGCCTCTCAGCCCTGACCTGCTCTCCCCTCCCCGCCCCCCTAAGCTCCATGACCAGGAAGCAGCACCACTTTCTGTTCCCACCCTTGGGGCCATTTTCCGCAACCATCAATCTCCAGCTTCAAGCGTCAACTCAAGTGGGGTCCACCCAGCAGCAGCTCCTCACCTCGCGTCTGTGGGGTCCACGATGAACGCCCTGCATGTCTTCTTCTTGAAGGTCTTGGGGATCCAGCCCTGGGCACAGGAGCAAGGAGGGTGGGGACGCAGCTCAGCAGGGGGACGCGAGGAATCTTGCAGCCTATGCGCTGCCCTGGGATCCGGGCATCTGGACCCCAGCACCCTCCGCCCCAACACTTGGGGCTCGACGTCCTCAGCTCCTGGCTCCCACCTGTCCCCAGAGACCTGGCCTCATCAGCCCCCTCCTCCCTCTGGTCCAGGAGCCCGGGCATCCAGCGCCCTCTGATCCGGGCTGAGAGGACGGGCCCCTGGCTCCCTCTTACACTAGTACTGATGCCCCACTGCTGTATCTGCTCCATCTCCAGCTCCGCCATGCTGCTGCAGCTGTGGAAACAGCACCGCTGCCTACACCGCCTCCGGACCGGGGTTCTTAAATCACCCAGGACAAAGCCGATCCGCCCTGCCCCGCCCCACTTCAGCCTGGGTGGGGCAAGGTCATGGGTGCACTTGCTGGGATCAGAGTCCTGTCAGCCTCTCCAGGCCTGGCATCCACTTCAAACACGCTCCCATCTATCCCCCCATTCTTCCATGGTGGGGCATCCCCCTCAGATCCCCCCTGCCCCACCCAGGTGCCCCAGCCTCCCCAGTTGGCCCATGGAAAGACTAGCTGTGGTCTCTGCTGCTGCCAGACATGAACTTGCCTATGGTCCAGAGTCAAGGGTCTTCCCCCACCCTCCATGGTCTAGGAGAGGGAGGAGGAGCAGGAAGGGAGGGGCAGGTGGGGACTCACCCAGAATAACTCAGGGCAGAGAGTAAATTTAGCCACAGAGAGGGGAGGGGAGGGCACTATTGGCTGGGAAGTGGGGAGGGCAAGGGTGTGAGGTTGAGGACTCCTGAGGGGCCTTGGAGGCGTGTCTGGATCTGGGCAACAAGGGCCAGAGGAAGGTAGCAGTGAGACACAGAGATGGAGAGAGGAAGATAATGGTGATGATGATGATGATGATGATGATAATGATGCTGATGCCTCCCCTGAGTATGAACACAGGCGCACAGGCACGGAGGCCACCTGCAGGAAGAGGGTGAAGATAGCACCGATGAACAGCACTGTTGTAGGCCCAGCCTCAGGCACAGCACAGAGGCCACGTACAGGAGGAAGATGAGAATGTGTCCGCTGAACATGGGCACCAGGTCCTAGACTTAGCAACCAAGGCCTTGGTGGGGATAAGGAAGAAGAGGAGGAGCTCGAGTTCAGCCACCACAGTGAAAACCACCAATCCCTAGGCCACTAAAGCTCTGAGGTGGACTTCCCAGATGAGTATAGAACAGATACTCAGGCCTGGTGGCACACGCCTATAATCCCAGTAATGTGGGAGGCTGAAGCTAGGGATCACTTGAGTCCACAGGTTCAAAATAACACTGGGCAACATCCAAGACCCAGTCTCTTAAAAAACAAAACAAAACAAAACCAAAAAAAAAAAAAACCCCAAAAACCAACCCGCAACTCATCCTAATTTCTCATTTTTGGTTCAGAACTTTGCATCCCTGCTGACTGCTGATTCACCTCCGCCTCTGGCAGGTGGTCGCTGCCCTGGCCCACTCTCCATCCGGGTAATGTCTGCTGGGTGCTGCCATCCTGGCTCCTCCTCCTGTCTCCTCTCCTGGAGTCTCCAGTGAGATGGGTCGTTTTCGGCCTTTGGCCTGTTCCATTTGCAGAGGTCAGTAGAACTGATGGTGGGTGATGTGGCTGGGTAGGGGGACAGGGAACCCCCGTCTGGGTGACACAGCTGGGAATTGGGCTCCGTGATGGGCTGAGTCTGACAGAAAAGACCACATGAGAGACAGTGTGCCTGGAAAGCCAGGAGCGCCTGGTGTGGCCAGACACCACAGAACACCGGGCCGGGAGAAAGAAGACTTGTGGCGCTGGATCAAGAGGTGTATGGGCCTCTGTGAGGCCTGGAGCCCCACAGGGAGGCTGCAGGTGCAGCCAGGCAGAGAGAACAAGCGGGCCACACCCTGAAGTGGTGGCCTTAGGTCTGGGTGGCTCGAGCCTGAGAAGCTGAAAAGGAAAAGGCTTCTTTGGTCTGAAGAAGCTGGAAAGCTGGCCCCTGGAGAAAGCTGAAGACCCGGATAGCTGACTTTGTATTGGTATTTGCTGGAAAAGTCTGTAGGAACTGGGACTAGCTGAGGACGCTGGAGCCGAACGCATCGCCATCTTCTGGGATGCAAGTGGCTATAGGACCTCAAGCGCAAATGTGGAGAAGCTGAAAGACTTGGACTTGATTGGACTGTGTGGGGAGAAAACCGTGGCTCGCCCCTGGTCCCCAGTCTCGAGGATCCTTTACTTGTTTACTTGTTGTAAACATTCTTTGTGGTCACTTTAAGAAACGTGTGCTCTGAATGGAGCAAAAGGAGCCGGGCCCGGTGGCTCGTGTCTGTAATCTTCATCCTATGAAGCGGCTGGGGATCGCAATTCGAGTCCCGCTCAGGGCAACACAGCGAGACCTAGTCCCAAAAAGTAGCTGGGTGTGGTGGCGTGCGCCTGTAATCCCAGCTACCTGGGAAGCTGAGGCTGGGGATGCTGGAGCCTGTGGTTCCATGGGCAACGGGAATCTGATTTTCATTTCCATGTATGTTTTAGAAGTAACTTGTCATTTTCCACAGAAATTACACAGTCATTTTGATGGGGATGACACTGAATCCATAGAGGAGATCCAGGAGACTTGACATATGATGCAGTTGATCCTGCTGACTCATGAACATGTTCCAGCTCTTCATTTATTCAGGGGTTACTTGGGGTGTGTGTGTACAAGCCTTGCTATCTTTCGATACAATCATTCCCAGTCCTTTGCTGTTAATGTATCTGATATGCCATATCGCTGCAGGGTTATTGGTGAAGCACGACCAGGAAGGCTGGGTTCCCTCCAGCTGCACTGCTTGCAGCTCCAAGTGCTTGTCTAGGTCGGGGTTCCGAGAAACCCGGGTGTGACAAGCAGCCCTTCTTGCTGCTGGGTGGCTGACTGGCCTGGTCCAGCAGGTCCCTGGCACAGATCATGTGGATCCTGCAAGAGTGGTGGCAGATGTAGCCACAGCACCCTCGGTCTCCACCCTGGATGGCCCAGTGAGTCGCATGTAGAGTGCCTGTTCTTGTGGCTCTGGCCTTTCATCTTGGAAACTGTCAGTGTTGCAGGGCAGAAGGGCACGATGCGATGCTCGGCATTCATCACCCCTCTCCAGTGACCAGCAATCCCAACCTGGTGTCCCCTCTCCGCCCCCCGTCCCCAATTGCCAAACTGTCCATTATTCTGAACCCGATGTTAGATTTACCATTTCACCAGGAAATCTGCCAGTACATGTATTGACATGAATACTGCTGCTTCACGAGGGCAACACACGAATCCAACACACTGATTAGGGGAAGACAGAGAGTCATGGAGTCAGATTGCCAGTGGCCGATCTGCTCATCATTTGTGAGATCCCGGCCATCTTTTATAATGGAATGACCACATGTGGCATCGATCACCGGGGGCAGGGTGGCCTGACAAAGTCAAAACGTATAGAGTAATCATCACAAGGGCAAGGGGGTTGGGGTAAAGATGTTACTGGATTTTCAGCTTTAGTGGGGAGCGTGCTTGTTGCTCAAGAACTGTCATCAGATATTCTAATGAAGCTGTGTTTTCACTTCCTGCCCATGCTCTCAGTCTTATCAGCAAGGTGTCACACTGATGGCTCCTGGGGAATCAATGTGGGAGGTGTGCATCTCCACGCAGTCCCCAGCACTTGGTCGTCCTTTGAGATGACCTTGGAAGCAATAAAGTGTTTTGCTCCTGCTTATTCAAAAGGAGTCCAGAGATCACAATCTTCTGTCCTGACTTGCATGTATTCCTTATCAGCCTCACAGAGTACTTTTCTAAAAACTGAGGGCACCATCATCTCTCCCAAAGCACCGTGGTGACCCTGTAATAACGCCAGGTGTCCTGGCAGGAGTCAGGTTTTGTTGTTCGTCTCATTTTTTTCCTGGACGATTTATCTCTTCGCAGCTTTATCGAGGCAGAACTCACACACCACGCAGTTCACCCATGTAAAGCACACGTGTCGCTGGCTTTTAGCCTTCAGCCTGCAGAGAAGTCCAGCTCCCACCTCAGTCAGTTTCAGCACAATTTCATCACCCCCAACAGAACCCTGTGCTCCTTGGCTCCCACTGTCCCACTCCCCATCTGGCCCTAGACAGCTGGCAGTCTACCTCACTGCTCCACAGATTCTCCAAGTCCGGGCATGCTGTAGGAACAAAAACTTATGATGTAGTCAGTTGTGGCTGGTGCCTATAATATTACACGACTTGGCTTTCAAATACATGTAACATACATCAGTGCTTCACTTCTTATCAATATATTTTATGACTTAAAACTATTTTCATATTTATATTAATATTCATAAAATTATAATTATAAAAAATTAATATTATTTATGAATTTATAGTTCTAATTTATAGGATTACATTGTAATTTTAGATAATATATCTATAAAAGGCAAGATTATGAAATTACACTTACAAAATGCATAAAGTATAAAATTATATTTATAAGAATTATAATCTTTATGATATAATACTCCATTATATGGACTTGTCCTATTTTATCTGTCCAGTTACTAGCTGACTGACATTCTGGGTTGTTCCCAATTGGGGTTGTTATGTACAGTGCTGTTTGTGCCATCATGTACAAGTATTCCAGGTGGCTGTGTTTTATTACTCTTAGCATATACTTGGGAGAAAAACTGCTGGATAATTCACTGCTGTTAACCTGTTTGAGGGACTGTACCGTAATTTTTTAAAACCTTGAACTATTACCCAAACAGAGCTGCTGCTCTGGCCCTTAAGCATCTTTTATCTCTTGGTCTCCCACACACACCTTTCCTCACCCTTTGCAACATCTCTGCTGTTGAAACTAGAAACTAGGTTATTTGTTCTGTAGTTTCCCTTCATCCCAGTCTTGCTGATGCTGCTCTCCATATCACTTAATATATTCTTCTGTCTCCTGCATTAATTAGGCGTTAATAGCTTAGGAGACTGATTCTCAATCCAGTATTCCGGAGGAATACCTCAGGGGAACACCGCCCTGCAGCCAGGCAGGCTTTTCTGTTCCCTTTCCATCTTCCTTGATAAACCTGCTGCAGCCCATGGGAAGTTAAAGAAAAGTGCACTTCCATTGGGGTTCTACATTGCTCTCCCAGGAGGTAATAAAATTCTGACTGTAAAGCTGGGAGCACAGATACTGTTGTCTGGGCTCCCCACTACTAGCAGTCGGGAGGCGGCGCTGCTCCGTTTTCATCTGTTATCAACTGGAGAACCTGTGCCCAGAGTGTCCTCCCCAGACACCCCTGCCCTGCACCGGTGGACATGAGAGACAGTGCTGGGTCGATTCCTTCCTTTATCAGCCGTAAACATAGTGTGTGGCCCAGTGACATGAGACTCAGCGCGTCACTGAGGTGTCTTTCTCTAGCAGGAAACCTGGCTCCCTTTGGCTCACAGCTTAAACGGACATGCCGGGTCACGTCCAGGCAGCCCCTCCCGTTGGGCCTCGGGTCTCTTCAACTCGTGGCTGCTCCGTGCTTCCGATGCTCCTACATGAGACACTGACAGGTTTGGTCACGCCCCGCTACCCATTGTGGGCTGACCGAGCACCCCGCGTCCTCCTCTGCCCCGGAAACACTGCTCGGAAGCAGCTGGGCGATGCTGGGTGCATGGGGCAGCCCGCTGGGCACTGTGTAGCCGGCCCTGGCTTGACCGGGAAACCCTTCCCTTCCTTGGTTGGGTTGCCCGTGCTGGGCCGCTGCCCTCCTCCTCCTCCTCCTCCCGTGCCGCCGGCCCCAGGAACTGTGAGCGGTGAGAAGCAGGCAAGCGCCTCACACGGCCTCACCAGGGAAAAGCTGTCTTCAAAGCCGCCACTACCAGGGCCGCCCCCCGCTAGACCGGCCACAGGAACAGGGCGTGTGAGGGCGAGGAGCCGCGAGGCCCAGGGCCGCCCAGGCCCCTGACCACTCACCCCGGAGGTCTCTCCAAGTCCCGGCCCCCAAAGCTGCAGCATTTCCGTCCCTCCCGAGTCCCAGCGGCCGGGCGCCGCCCTTCTCCTCGCTCAGGCCTGAAGCGGCCTTCTGGGCGCGTCCCCCGTGGGGCAGCTTCTGTCCTCTCAGGACCCACTCACCGAGACTTGCTCCCGCGAGCCGCCCTTGTCAGGGTCACCGTAACCAGGCTCCGTTCCAGCGACGCCCTCTCAGGGACAGACGGAAGCACGACCAAGTCTCCACAGCGCGCGGCTCTCCTTCCCTCTCAGCCTGGCTGAGCCCGGAACACACGCAGGCCCTGTTCTCCTCCTCAGGCCCGGCCGGCCTAGCTGACGACTGCACACGTCGACGCTCTCTCACCCCGCGCGTGCTTCTCGCGCCTGCGCTCTCTTCTCGCGAGGCTTCGCCCTTGGCTCCACCAGCTTCGCCTGAGTCTCCGCCCAGTGGCCTCGTCCCACTCAGCCTCGTGTGTGATTACAGCGATGCGGCCACAGCCCCACCCCACCCCCCGTCAGCCTTGTCACCCTGGTACGGACCTGGTCCCCGTGAGGGCGGGTGTGTGAGACTAGGGCAGGAACGGGGTTGGCAAGTAAGTCCCGCCAAAGTCACGTCACTTTTGGGAAATATCCTGAAAGAAAAAACTGCGACAGCCACGCCCGCAGGGAGACCATTTCCCTGGGTGGCTGAAGAAGGAGAGCATTGGCAGAGTCGCAGGAGGGACCCTGCTGGACAGGGAGGCCAAGGCTGAAGCTGCAGCTGCCCAGGGGGAGGCGAGAGCGAAGCAGGACGCACCTGCGGGCCGGGAAGGTCGGCAGCGCTGTGAGGCCCTGGGGGGTTGCAGCTCGCGCAGGTGCCGACGCCGGAATATGACGTAGCCTTTAAGAAGCATGTTTTGGAAGAAAATGCTCTTGTCCTTACAAACAGATCCGCAGCCGCCAGGAACACACGTGCCATGCAGTGTCGTAGGCTGTGGTTCTGTCCCGTTGGGCAGTGATGCAGCCTGGAACATCCGGTTCAGAGCAGTTGCTGGTACGGATGTGCACGTGCGCACATGCTGCCGTCTGACCCCGGGGCGGGCTGCCTCCTTCCGGAATCTGAAGGGAGCAAGCCCTGGAAACCATGGGCCTTTAGGATTGGGCCGGATTTGCTCCTGACCTAGAGCTGCCGGTTTACACCAGACGGGCCCACTTGACCAATATCCACCCGCGCGTCTCCCGGACGCAGAGGTTGGGACTCCTGCTGCTTTGGCGCAGAAGCTCAGCCGGCTGACGCTGCACGCACGGCAGGGCCTGGACGGTCTTGGCCACTCAGGGCTCCCCCTTATTGCTCTCAGACAGTGTTGGGCTGGGGCTGGGGGCACGGGGCGAGGCCACACATGCCCACACCAGCGTGGGACACAGGCCACCTGCCTAGGACTGGTAGCTGGCCTGGGCCCCTGTGCTGCCGAAGCAAAGGCTACTCTGTCTTCACAGACCATGGTCGTCCATCTTGTAAACTGTTCTGTCACCCGGTGGGGTGGGATTCCCTCGTCCCACCAGTAGCTGGCGTCCCGTGTCTTCTTATTCTAGCCAGTCGGACGGGTGTGTGGCAGCACCTACTGGCGGGTTCAGATACCTTTCCCCTGCTGTCTGGAAAGGTCAATCACTTTCCACATGTTCGCGTCCGGGCTCTTCGGGGAAAGATCTCTTCAAGGTCAATGTTTGATTTCTTGCTTATCTGTAGGAGCTGTTTATAGGTTCTGGGCCTCTTATCAGATGTGCGGCAACTTTTGCTCTCTACTGGGCTTACTTTAGGCTTAATGAATGGTGTCTTTTAAAGAACAAATGATCTGAATTTTAATGAATAAATATCTGTGCCAACCCTTTTGGGGAGTGCTTTTTATCCTATTTATAAATCTTTCTTACCTCCCTGTCATGAAGCTCTTCTCCCCTGTTGATTTTATGGAAGCTTTATGAACTTGCCTTTCTTTTAATACGTAGTCCCACAGACTTATCTTTGCATGGTTGAATGATCAGATTTCATTTTTTTCCAGCAGAATATGAATTTTCCCATGCGAATTGAATGCTGTCACAATACTCTGCAACTCCCCGTTTACTTAAAACTTTACTTTTCTTAAAAAGAAAACAAACCTTTTCTTAGTAATCATTTGCTGGTTCAGCCATGTTGGGGAACAGTGCCTGAGGGAAGGGGTAAGGATTGCAATCAAGACAAGGCTTGGGCAGGAGGGCGCACAGCAATCCTCTTTGTCTGTGGCCCCCGAGTTTATTTCTCACTCAGCTTTTATGCAGTTCAGGTTACACAGTTTAGCACTTACAACAGCCTTTCCTTTCGCTGAGGTCAGTTTTGCTGGGGGCTAGCTTTCTCTAGGGGCTGCTTATCTAGGTCAGATGGCCATCACTAGACCCTCGATGGGGTGCCTTTGTTACCCAAAGGGAGTTAGTTTACAGGGCTTCCTGCTCCCTGTGCCTGCTCAGGGGTGCAGGATGTGCTGGCAGTGATTTTATCCTGCTATTTGGGCAGACTCATTCAGCGGGCAGCCTTCTTTTACCGTCCCCAACAATCATTCATAGTTTTCGTATACAGGGCTTGTCCTTCTCTTGTTAAATTTATCCCTAAGCAGTTAAAACATCTTATTATTATAAATGCTTCATTTTTCCATGACCCCTTTCTTGTTGATATGTCAAAATGCTATTCATTGTTGACCATTAACTCTGAATCCATCAAACTTACTAAACTTACTTATTAATCCTAATGATGTATTTATAGGTTTTTGATATGCACAACATATCTGTATAAGACATTGCTAATTTTTTCAAAATTCTTATTGCATATTCTAGACCTTTATATCAAGCATCACCCTCAAAATGCTACAGAAGGACCCAGCTAGAAAACCAATGACTGAGAATAAAAGCCCCTCATGAGGCATAAGCTGAACTCAGGAAGGAGGTCAGGGCGTTGACGGGCTCTAGCTAGAGGAACGAGATCTGATTCAGGTCTCGTCGTTCCAGCAGAGCCGCCTAGGTGCACGCTCGTGGTGACAGCAGAGGTGGAAGTGAAAGTGGGAGAAAAAGAAGACTTTCTGACTTTAACTTTAACTGGATACACCTATCTGCCTGCTTTTCTTTACAAAGCAGGCTACACACTCTTCATTAGCATTTTCACTGGTCACCTTTACCATTGATATGCAAACATCAGCTACCAGCTTCTCTCTGCTTTCTTTCCCTCTTTCAGACTAAAAAGAAAAACTTTAAACTTTCCACTCGTGGGTTCTTACCACCATCCCCAGCCTTCTCAACCAAAATACCAAACCAATGCAAGACTATCAGTGCAGACTAATTTATTTTTAACAAAGTGATTTCTAATTATCTGAATAACTACAAAAGAAAACATGTAAGACTCAGATTACCTTAACATTCTCCAAAACCTTTCTCAGTATTGTCCAAAGTCCTTTCCCAGATTGCCCCAAATATCCTCAGTCTCTCAGTCCTGATCATCTCACCAATGTCCAGTCAGAGTCCATCTCCAGACGCTTGAAGGCATGTTCCTTTGGCTGCTCCCTTGGCTTGCTCCTCCTTGTCTTCCATGCTGTCTTCTCCTTGTCACCTTCAGGTAGCAGGAACTCCATGGTGCCGAACCAGCAAAGTTCACTTTCTTCTCAGGCCTAACTTTTGCACAGCCTCTCGGAGACACAAGTCAAACTCAGCAAAACAAGCTCCAACCCGGAATTCAAATCTGCAAACTCCTTAACTGCATTCAGCACACATGCTGCCAGCCTGGGTCAGCCAAGGGTTGCAGGCCCCCGGTGGCCACATGGCCAAGCTCACATGGCTCACATTTTTACAAGATGGTCGATTCCCATCTCTCCTCCACTGAACCTCTCTCTATCCAGTCTCCATATTCGAATCTGAATCGAATCCTTCTCTTCGTCTGCACACCCTTTATATACCCTGATTTCCCGCCTTCCAGGAAACCTGTTTCACCTTGACCATTTTCTTTCTTTCTCCCCTGCATCTCTCTGAAGGGAAATTCCAACTAAGGTCATTCTCCCATTTTAGCATCTGTCCTTGAAATCTGCAATCTTAAACAGGACAATGGGGGGGCACACCCTATCAGAAGAGCACAGCAGCCCCCCCCCTTCCAAACTGGGCACCACCCCAGGCTGCCAGGGTGACAAAGCACACAGCCTCCTGCTGGGAGGGACTGCAGAGTCACATCGCAGAGGGGGAGGTGGCTACAGGCAAAAGCGAAGACTGGGAACCATCGATGCTTCCAGTCCACCCAAACTGGAATT
>PVHY01020557.1:0-25341 GCA_004024945.1 Uropsilus gracilis
CAATTAAAAATAAAATTTATGGGGGTGGGATGGGCATAAAAGACTAAGATGATAGTTCATGGGTGACAAGGTGGTGGGAGAACCCTGAGACAACAATATAACAAATAATTAAATTAAATTAAAAAATAAAAAAAAACCAGAGATCACAGAGATGTGAAATTTATATATAAATAAATTATAAAAAAAGAATATCCACTGGAGAGAATGTACATTGTCAAGGCAGAATAAATATGACTTTTCGGAAGAAAGAATATTTGTCAAGTTAGGAGAAATCTAGTCACAATCTAAATATTGGAAAAGGAATTTAGAGCTGCATTCAAATTAGGTGTCTCAACAGGCAAGGCAGGAGGCAGAAACAAAAACATGTCACTGTACAATAACTTCTACTTGCAGTGTTTCCAGAGACTCTGAATTAAATTTTAAGCATTTGGAGTACAGGGTATATGAATCAAAGACCTTAAGCCACAGAAATTAAAAGGTCACCAATTAAAAAAAAAACTGTTCACTATGGGGCAGAAACAGCAGTCGCAGATTTCGGAGTTGTGCCTAGCAGAGGAAATGCCATGACCTAGCTACACAGTTCTTTTAAAGCCCCACTGGGCAAGAACAGCTTTCAACAAGCAACTAGCGTGCGTATGTGTGCGTTATTTTAACATAGCTCATTATCGCTGCAAGTCTAAAGCAGCTGTTAGATTTCAAGATTCTTCAGGATTCTAGTCCAAAGAGACATCAAACAGCATTATAAATAGACCACATAGCTTCCCGATGACCTTAAATGATGCACAGAACCCACAGGTGCCCAGTAAACCCTACGTGTCACTCTTGCCCAGATTGAATGCAATAGACAACTTAGGGGGCCCCCGTAAGGGGGCAAAATATTGCCAGCTGACTCTTTTCAAATGCACAAAAGTAACAAGAGTGGGTTGGGTTGTAACCAGATCATTTGCAAATCTAGAATGTTCCATTTTCTTTGGTATGTGTCGCTTGTTATCATTAATTTCAGAATTTAGCAGAGCCTAAAGACTGTTCTTCAATCAGTCGAGGCCAAAAGACAGAGGTAAGACAAAGGAGGATGCAGTGCAAAATGCTCTGACAGATGAGACAGCAGTCAGTGTTCCCTAAGCCTCTCCAGCAGCTCTTCTTACTCACTTTTAGTTGCTTTTCTAGGAATTCTACACAGACATTACATATTAGAAAGAGTTCTAAAAACACTAAAGAGTCTTATAATTAGGACCTGAGAAACAACTTTCACTATGTAAACACGAGGGGCTTTATTTCATCAAACTGGTATTTTTAAGAAACAAACATTCAGCACTGAAGCAAATTTTCACTGACAAGTAGAAATGGTTCCATCCACCGAAAGCCATTTACACGCACTACACTCAGAATCCACCAGCAATTCCCACAAACCTGTAATGACTGTACTATTTTCCACACCTACCAGCTGCTCTTTAGAGCCAGAGAACAGATATTAAGCAGTACTATCGAGATACAACGAAAAGAACACTGGGCTATACTGGGATGACCTGGCAATTTAGATTGCTTCTTGGTTTCATTTCCCTATCCTGACTACTGCATGAGTACGTAGGATGCGCCGTGAGGAAGATGGGATCAGGGCACCTCAGGTTCCCTTGAAGGCAAGGATATCCCCAATGCTATCAGTAACTATCTCCTACCTCAAAATCCATAGGATGAAACATATTTTTGATGATGACAACTCGCTCATGACGCATTCGTGACGGTCCAGCTTTTCTCTCAGGTCTCCAATCCAGTTGCCTAATGCAACAAAGCAGAACAAGAAATGGTAAATTTCAGCTCCTGCTTGCTGGAAAAGAAGGGGAAAGGAGTCAATGCAATTCTTTATTGAGTATTTAATTATGATATTTGATTCCAAGACAATGTGTATTAGTCACTATTCCATCAGACAACTCTCTGAAATAAAAATAATGGGTAAGCAAAGGAAAGGTCCGATATCTGAAAGTCCCAGAATTTATTTATCATGAGAACTGCTGACTGATTACAAATATTCCAATCAGTCCTGGAAAAGTGATGCTTAGTCAGTACTTATTCTATAAGGACTGAAAACTGTCGAAGCTATAGGTTGGTTTTCATGCACTTTATGACTATGAAGAACAAACTACACTGAAACATGTAAAACTAGTCACTGTTAAAATCTTAAAAGTTTACTGTTATTCATACAACATGTAAGTTTCGATTTCACCTGTTACTATAAAAACTGTAGGACATCAGGACTAACTGCTTTTAGGATCATTTTCTCATTAGCTTATTCAGTGTTAGAGGTGCCATCAGAACTTACTCTAGAACACAAAAAGCACTTACTGTAGTCCTTCAAACTAATATATTTCAAAAAGCATTATTATAGATGATGATGACATCATCTATAGCAAATAAAATAAACCTATCATTTCCAATTCTTTTTTTTTTTTTTGAGACAAAGTCTCGCTATTTTTGCCTGTGGAACCGCAGTCTCACATTGCCTGGGGTACCACAGACTCAAGCAATCCCCAGCCTCAGCTTCCCAGAAAGGTGGGATCACAGGCACACGCCACCATGCCCAGCTGTATTTTTTTGGAACCAGGTCTCACTATGTGACCCCAGCGGGACTTGATCCGCGATCCCTGGCCCTGACCACGGCTTCCTAGGCTGCCACTTATAGGCATGCCACCAAGCCCAGCCCTCTAATTCTTATTAACAAACTTGTATATAAAAAATTAAGTTCTAGATGTAGCTGACGACCATTCACATCAAAAATGAACTTTGGTGCACTAGCCTAATCTAACTTATTTAATCTAGTGTTCAATGTCTTTCTGGAGATATTTTTTTTACTTTATTTAAATCCTATTAAATGAATATCCCAGAAAATGAAAAACAGCACTGTCAACTCATTCTTTTGTACATGAAGATCGTGATGATCAAGTAATTTGTAGGCATACTCAATGCAACAACACTAGGTAGCTCTTTAAAAAGGAAAAAAAAAAACCACAAACTTTTGCTGGAGAGACAATTTCTTCTTGTAATCTTTGCACTTCTTCTTCTTTTTTGAGGCGTCATATTCCCCTTTCAGTTGAAACTTTGCAACCTCAACATGTAATTTGTAGCCTCTAATTTCATCTTCATCCAAGAGTTTCAATGCAAGTTCCACAGATTCCCTCTTTATAAAGGTAAAACAAGATACAGCCAACAAGTTATACAGTAAAAATAAACTTCAGTTTTTTCAGATGAAAGATGACTATACCTGCAATAAAGACTCGGTAACTACAGACTCTGAGATAAAGATCTCTAGAATGTGGATCATGAAACCTGTGCCTTTGAAGACATAGATGTCCCCAAACAGGTGGGTGAACTTGGGCAACTTATTAAAGCCCCCTCAATAAAAGTGCCTCAATTTCTTCACCTGTAAAAGGGGAATAGCAATGCCTTCATCAGAGGGCTCTTGACAAAATAAGTGAAATACTATGTAAAGGCTCTTAGTAATTGGCAGATGATAGGTGCTCAGTAAATTACATCATTACTGGAAAAGCAGTACTGCCTCTTGGATTCATTTTCTCATCTGCAGAATGAGGCAAAAGGACTTGCACGAGTTCTGCAGTGCATTCCAAGTTTTAAAATTCCTTTACTCTAAAAATAAATAAAATTCTTCTACTCTTCAAAGGACTAGAGGACTCAAGAAACTGGGTCTTAGTACAGCCAGACTTTAACTTTTCTGTTCACCAGCTAAACTGCAGGTCTGTAGTATGCTGAGAAGTAGAAGATGATGACCCAATGGCAGATACATGAAATACATTTGTGGATTTTGGGGCCTAAAGAAAGGGGGTAACTGTCAGCCTTACACTGAGTTGAAGATCTGAGGGCCTGAGAACACAGAAAGTAATGTGACTTGGCTACATACAAATAAGGATCCTAGAGCAAACAATTATATTCTCCTAGAACTCAATTTACTGGTTTACCAATCTGGGTTATAAATCGTACATATAAAGTTTCCTCAAACCTCTTTTACTTAATAAAAAAAAATTTTTTTTGAGACTAGATTTCACTATGTTGCCCGGGGTAGTCCCAAACCCGCAGACTCAAGTGATCCCTGGTCTCAGCCTCCCAGGTAGCTGGGATTACAGGCATGCGCCACCATGCCCACCTGTTTTTTTTTTTTTTCAGAGCCTAGGTTTCACTATGTTACTCAGGGTAGTTAGTCTTGAACTCACAGACTCAAGCGATCCCTGGCCCCAGCATCCCAGCGCTTGGATTACAGGCGCTCGCCATTGTACCCGGCTCTTAAAAATTTTTTATTTTTAAAAATTCAATCAAGGGTTTGACAGGGTTTCACAGATTAAAAAAATCTCAAACAAGATTTTTAATAATCCTTCAAGTACTGGTAAACTCTCAAATTCCTTCCACATGAGAATTGTATCATTCCTTTTCTACAATGGCCATCCCTTATGTTCCCATCATTCCACCATGCATAAACACCATGCCCAAAGTCCATCTCCCAAAAAGCTGTTTAATCTGACCCCTTCCAGTCCATGGCGATGCTACAGACTCACAACACACTCCTGGTGTTTATACTGTAATTGTTTCACTTTGATTTTTCTTTACAGTTATTTTCAGCTCCTATGACATACGTCCACATCATCACATGCCCATTTCTTTTGTACCCCACAAGCTACTAAGGTGATAGATATTCCAGAAATAATGACCATCTTGACACTGTACTTTTTCTTGGGCAACTTCTGTTATCATGAACACAGAATTCTGCAAACTTGTTACTACCGCTTTGTTTTCCTCCATTCAAAACATATTTCAGAATAGTGGGCATAAGCCATCATCTCTTTTATGGTCTAATTCAGGAGTCAGAAAACTTTTTTTTTTTTTTTTGAGACTAGGTCTTGCTATTTTTGCCCGTGGAACCGCAGGCTCCCGTTGCCCGGGGTACCACAGACTCAAGCAATCCCCAGCCTCAGCTTCCCAGGTAGCTGGGATTACAGGCACGCACCATCACACCCAGCTATTTTTTTTGGAACTAGGTCTCGCTACGGGCCCCAGGCGGGACTCGAACCACGATCCCTAGCCCCGGCCGCTTCATAGGTTGAAGCTTACAAGCACGAGTCACCGTGCCCGGCCTTCAGAAAACTTTTGTAAAGGACATTTTAGTAAATATATTAGAGCTTTGTGGCTGCATGGTCTGTGTTACAATCATGCAACCCCGTTGCTGAAAAGAGAAAGCAGTTACTAGCTAAAGGTATAGCTCAAGCAGTATGGTTGTGTTCCAGAAACCTGTAGTTTTAAAGATAGATGGAGGGTTGGCATTTGCAGAACCCTGGTGTAGTTCACTCCAATGGGCAAATAAATGTTACTGGCTTATTTCTTTTAGGGATTTTTAAAACCTGAATTGATTCTCAGTTGATTATTAGGCGAACATTCCTAAAGATCTTCACAGTAAGAATTCTTTTAATACAAAAGAAGTTTGACCTGACAACAGTTTTTCAGAGAACCACCACCTTACCAGTGTGATACACACAAGCATAAACTGAAATTTCAGTTCTCTTTGTACTGTTTTGAATAGTTCTTGCTTTGCTTATCACTGATACAAAATTACAGTCCTTGTTCCTGGGTTAAAAATGGAGATCTGAGCAACTTATCTGATCCCATAACTCACCTTCAAATAACAGCATAGACCATCGCCTTTAAGATTTCCTTGATTATCTTTGTACAGCTTGACCTTAAATTCTTCTGTTTGAGGATCTCTCATAATAATGCCAAACTTGGACATGAGCTGTATAAATTCATCTACGGTGATGTCTGGAGGCAAACCTGTACCATTAGGGGGGGAAAATTGACACAAATATTCTACAACCAAGATAAAGGTTCAAATGCACATTAAAATATGCTCGCTTAAGCCTTGTACCACTGAATCTGAAGGGGAAAGTACTGTAAGTTACCTAAAGCATACAGAATGGCATGCCAAGCTACATACATAAACTTTGTTTATAATAACAATCTTTACTCATGTAAAAAGCTAGACAAAAAAATGACACAATGATAAAAGAAGACTTTAGAGAGACTGAAAACCAAAATTCACTTTGTGGAAAATATCTCTAATCAAGTATTTTCTACTTCAAATTTGTTTTATTTTGGGAAGTAGGGATTTTTTATTTGTGAAGGAAGCTTGAATCTGGGCATTCTATGACAAAAAATTTGCTTTCAACCCACAATCCCCATCAAAACTACCCGAATTTGTTTATAAATATATACATACCAGACACATACACATTTGTATTTCTGTCTTCTTCAACATGAAACCATCCTACAAGTTTCAAAAATGAAATAAATCAATCAATAAGTATAAACAAAAAAGTCAACATTATGAAATCTTTATGAAAAGCCCTAATTGGCCTGATACACAGCAATGAAATCTTCAGATTTCACAATGTGACAGTTTCTCAAAACTCCCAGAAAATTTCTCTTGTCCTTAGAAGACAAACTCTAATCACTGCCCAGTTTTCAAAGCATTTGGTAGATAGTTTCAGAGCTCTGTCTGAAAAAAAGATGGCTAGTTTACCTTTGTTCTTTGATTCTGATACTGTCTTAAAATCTCATCTTTCACTGACTCTATACTCTGGCATAAGTTGCTTCTGACTCCAATCTACTATGTCAGACATGGCCAAGTCAAAGCAAAACTGACTCAAAAAGTATAAACAGAACTTTTGCTAACTCCATACTAATAGCTCTCTTTTGTAAAGGGAGAAACTGAGGCACAGATTTGAATCATTGTTTTTGAAGCCCAACAATGAGCAAAAGTTTTAGCGCAAGAGAATACTAACCCAAGTAACAGCGATTTAAAATACAACTCATGTTACAATTTCCTGAAAGGAACTGTATGTGCACACTCTCACACTTTTAATTTTTACGTTCAGATTTTGCTAGTTAGATCCACTTGCCTGACTCAGTCTTTCTCTTTTCTCCCCTCTTTTTGGGATCACTGGGTTCAGGGGTTTTTCTTTGTGGAGGTTCCTCTACAGCCTGAGCACTCATATCTTGCACACTTGCAGTAGAGCTGGAGGCACCATCACTAGAAAAGCCATAATTGGCCTGATACGTAGCGATGAAATCTTCAGTGATCTAAAAAATTTCAATATACACGAATGTTGCCATTAAAAAATGATCTCCCATAAAGAACTTATATTGTGTTAAATTACAGCATATTCACATAAACAATATGGAAATATTTCTGTAGATGACACGAGTACAGTGTAAATGCAAGAATACCTACCACAGGAAACTATGCATAAAACGATAAAAAGTAATACATAGGTCTTTGATTTATGAACACAAAGGCCAGAAACCATTAAACTACCTTTTATAGTTGTCTAATTTATAAATTACTGTCTTTCTACTGTCCACTGGACTAAGGCTACAAGCACAAATTAACAAAGAAGTACTAAACATTAAAACAGAAAAAGAGCCCATAGTCAACTCATGATTCAACAGCAGCATCCATTTTTCTTTTACTACACAGATGCAAAAAAGGTTATGTACACTAAATACTTAACTACCTACACAGAGAGCACAGAGAATAGAATTCTGTTTTGGTATATAAAGGAGGCTAACAATTATAAAATTACTTCATTCCATCACTAATTTAATCACACTGTCATTTAGTGTCTGCACACATAAGAACAAATCTGCCTGGCTGAGGTGGGGGGGAAGAGCACAACTGCACAGTGAAAGAAATGTAGTCATATTTTTGTGCCAATCAATATTGGGGACAGGCAGGCATGGGGAAAATTTTGAACTCCAACTTTCAAGAGGAATGGGTTTCCATAACAGAAAATGAGAGTCACAAATCAAGCCACGATCAAAGGATTTGTAAAAATCCGCAGAAAGCTGAAGAAACCACATCTGTACTCTAGCTGGCGTTACCTGTAAAAAGAAAACACTACATCTAACAATTTATAAGGAATGGAATATATACACAAAGTAGTAAAGGAAAAAACAGAAATAAGTATTTTCTTAAAATGTCAATTACACAATGGAGATACAGTGGTTTATACTGGTTATTCGTTGTTCCTCCCACCCCATGAGACCTATTCAACTTTTACCGAAAAGTTTACATGACCAAGTTTAACAACAGCTATTTTACTTCAAAGCTGACACAAAATACTTAACATTCTCCAAGTCCTCTAAACCAGTATACAAACAGATCTTTACCATCCATCATTCTTTGTACCTTCAGTCATATCCCGTGGTTACGTGGTTCAATCATATAGGCCTAGAGACATTAATTGGAAAGGCCCGAAATTCAATTCGTGAAGATATATAAATGGCTACTTTTTCTTTATTCAAGAGGATGCATTTTTCATATTGTACCTAGGATCAGTGAGGTTGGCTACCTGCAATTAACCGCTACTAAATTTGCGTGTGGTGTTTTTCCTCTTTGCCATAAAAAGCAGTCACCAATATAACCAACTGTGACCTTCAGAGTAGAGTGAATTAGGCACTTATTTAAAAGGCTTAAGAATAAAATACATTCCAGAGATCTTTGTGAATATCTAAGTTCATTTACAAGTCGATTCCGCCACAGAAGCAACAAAAAGAAACGTCACTGTCCCTGAGGTCTCTAACCCAGGACCTCTGTAAAGGAAACGGGCCAGGAGCGCCCCTCGAGGCTGGCCAGGACCCCCTCCCCCACTTCGCAGTGGCGCCCGGGCCACTCTCTTACCTTAGGAAACCAAGCCTTCTTGTCCAGGTCCCACTCGTAAGGGGTATCAGCCGGCGGCTGTCCGAACGTATCGTTTTCTCCGCCGGGCTCCTTCTGCGTGTCACCGTCCTTGGGGTCCCCATACAATTCTTGCATTCGTAACTGTTCATCAAACTCGTCGTTCCCTTCCAAGTTGTGGCCACTCATGTTGGCGACCTAGCCCAGGGGCAGGGTCCAGGCGAACGCAGAGGCCGAGATGACGCCGGCGGGGGACACAGAAAAGAACTGGTCGGCCGCGCTCTGTCCGCGGCCCGCCGCCCCCCGGCCCGCCTCCCCGCGGCGACCCAGCAGCCCCCGGGAAACCGGGGCCGCCCGCCCGCCCCGCGCGCGCCGCCGAGCTCGGCCGAGCTGCCGCCCACCTGGCTCTTCCCTCCCCCTGAGCCTCGGCGCCGCCGCTACGTCCAGGGCGCGGCGGGAGCGCAAGCGCGCCGCCGCCGCCGCCCACCAGCTCCGAAGCTACCGCGATCCCCGCGGCCACCTCAGGGAAGCGCTGGGAAACTGAGGCCCGCTCAAGCGAACGCCGTCGCCACCGTCGGCGCGTCGCGACGTCGCAGGTCGCGCCGACACGCCCACCGTGGCGTCACCCAGAGCCGACGCGGGCCGGCGGCGCAGAGCTGGGGGCGGGGCGCCGGGGGCACGCTGTGAGCGCGTGCCGGCACCCCCCATTCGCTAGCCGCCTCGGGCGGGGCACGGGGCCACCGCGACGCCTGGGGCCCCAGGGGGGCCCCGCGGGGGCTGCGAGCTCCGCAAGCTCCGCAGCGTGTCTGGCTAGCAGCTCGAAGGCAGGGGAGCGGTCTCGCTGGCGGGCGGCGGGGCGGCAGCAGGGCGCCGCCATCTTGGGAGTGGGCGGGCACGTCGCCCGAGGTCCGCGGGCGGAGAAACGCGCTGCCTTCGCCGCCCCCTCCTCCGCGTGGGAAACGCTTATTTTTTCCCGAGCCTTCCTGGTTTTCTTAGGAGACGCGCGGGCCCGCGGAGGGCGCGGCGCCCAGTACTGGGTCTGGCACCTAGTGCGTGTTTGATGAGTGCGGGAATGAGTGGATGCACACATAAACCGAAGGCGGGTCGAAGGATCCGCCTTCTTTCCCAAGGCTCAGTCCCGTCCTTTATCGCCGAACCTTCCGCCTACACCGGGTGGCCGGTGGGAAAAGGGAGGCAGGGCCGCAGTTAATTCCCTTCTTCTTGTATTCCGGGATACAGAGGTGCTCAAGCCCGGCCTCGAAGCTTGCACAATTTGTGGAAACACAGCTTTATCCACTGGCTTTGTTTCTTAAAATCTTTCTTTTAGAATGGCACAGAACCACCCTCCAACCCCGCTGCCGAAATGACACCCTTTGCTGAAAATGAACTCACCTGTTTTTCAGTTGGGCAGATACTTACTGAGCGCCTACCGAGTGCTAGGCACTGTGCTTAGCCGCTGGCGACGAGCCGTCCACACCACAGTGCAAGTCCCCTGAGAACCGTTTCGCACGGTTGGGAAATGATAGTACTGGCTGCTGGAGAAGAGCGGTACTGAAACTTTTTGGACTCAGTGCCCGTTTTGCACTTAAAAAAATGAGAGCTGGAAGCGGTTTTGTTTATGGGGGTTATATTTATCAATATTTGTCGCACTGACATTAAAAACGCTGTTTAAAAGTATTAATTTAAAAGTAGCAACAAGAAACCCATTACGTGTAAACAAACACCACAACCTAGATGTGAGTGGGGTACCACTCCCAAGAAGAATTTCTTTCTCCTGTCCGACTTTTGGGTCCAAATATAGCCATTGGGTACGGGCTTGGTTTCAACCCTAGCAGCAATTTTTAATTAGTAGCTTGGATTTTTTTTTTTTAATTGCATTGCTTTCTCATGAAGTTCATATTCTGTTGGAGAGCTGAACCGGCAGGTTCAGTTTATGATAGAAGCAACAGGAGTTCTATTAGGCTCATTTAAACATTGCTAAATATTTCTTCCTAGAACCAAAAATAGTGTACA
Source organism: Uropsilus gracilis (assembly GCA_004024945.1). Lineage (NCBI taxonomy): Eukaryota > Metazoa > Chordata > Mammalia > Eulipotyphla > Talpidae > Uropsilus > Uropsilus gracilis. The sequence goes on from PVHY01020557.1 coordinate 10,745, forward strand.
GCTGTTGTCTTCAGTGTAGCATTGGGCTCTCATTTCATTCCTGGGCTGGTTTACAGCATAGGTGATACTATGCTACATGTAGCCCTACTACATGTGACTTGAGTGGCTGCTGTTTCCATAACCCTCTCTAAGCAGGTGATGAAAAGGTTGTTTAGCCCAGCCACCCTGACCCAAAGGCTGCCCAGAGACCTGTGAGGCCAGCCTTGCATTCTAAACTGGTTTTGACTCTGAGCCAGTAAGAGCCTCTTCCAGGGAGGGGGAGTGGAGCGAAGGGAGGGATGTAGTTCGAGTGGCACAGATGTAGGGAGGCCCACATAGGAAAATAAGCAGGGCAGAGGTTTGCTGTGGAGAAGTTTCTCAGGGGTGAGAGAATTGGGAGCATCTAAGGAGGGTGGTGAGTCACCATAACAGTGGAGCTGTGGAATTGGAGGCTAAGCGTACTTGTACCTGCAGCAGATTTCCACTGGACTTTGAGACCTGAAAGTTGTGGGGGAGTTTGTTTTTTTGAGACTAGGTCTCACTATATTGCCTGGGATAAATCCGATCCTATGGATTCAAGCAATCCCCAGCCTCAGTCTCCTAGGTAGCTGGGATTACAGGCACCCACCACTGCGCCCGGCTGCTTTTTTTGAGACCAGGTCTCGCTATGTTGCCTGGGGTAATCTCAAATCCTCAAACTCAAGTGATCCCAGGCCTCAGTGCTTGAACTACAGGCACATGCCACCACGCCGGGCTTTGAAATTTGTGTTTTAAACAATGCCATTGTTGCTGTTATCGTCTCCCTGACGTTCACAGGATGAACTCCCTGGCAACTGAGGTAATCTGGAAGCATCTCTGCCTTTGGAACTTGTCCTTTTCAAGAATTTTGTAAGTCACAGAAACACTGAAGGTATGGGGTAATAAGGGACAACTGTTATTATAAAAATAGGGTGTAGTCCCTGAAATCTCTAGACTGAAGGTAGATGGTCCAGGAAAGGGGCTGCTGGACCCAGGAATAGGAACCAGTTTGGAAATCTGGACAGCAACTTCCTTCTGAACAGCTTCTTCATTCTTTTCTCGACCTCTGAAGGGGCTGATATATGCTATATTCTGAGCCTAATGGACTGTGGCCTTCTTGAGGAATAAAAATGCGTCAACCTACAAAAATGGAGACCATTTAGCCAGAGGGCACCTACCTGCCCTAGGAACGCTGAGGAAAATGACTGAATAGATACTAGGTTTTTAAAAATTAATTCCAAGCAAAAGTAGATGCTTTGGTCATTTATTCTTACGTCATTTTTATATTATGTTCTACTAAGAACTTCTGGTTCATAGTGTTTTAAAAATTGAATCCCCTGTTGTTCTATCAGTTATTGCTCCATTTTTAATGTTTAGTTACTTTTAGCAGTGGTTTTACTCACTTGTGCTGCCAAACTAATTTAATTGCAAAGTATACTAAAAAAAAACACCTCTACATTCAAATTCTGTCCCCATTTCCTGTCATCTCAACACTGAGTGCAAAGAAAAGTAACTCCGACAAAAAAGACTGGTGGATGCCTGAGCTAAAATGGTTCAAACTGCAAATTCTCAAAGCCCAGACTGGCTCTTTTCAGTAGGTGTCCCAGGAGTAACAGTCTTGTAGTTCTTGCAGCTTCACTGATGAAGACTTGCCCACTGGACATTTTGGTTCTCCCTGTTTGTGAGTATTTCTTCCTGCTTTGTAGTTCATGGCCCACTATTTTGAGTCTCGTGTCAATCCCGAGCAAAATTGGGACTATGAAATTCGACTTGTACGTGTCCCACCTCCCTGCCCTTTCAGAACCCCCTCAAATGAGAGGAAATCTGCGGTAAATTTTCTGCCACCGCAGTATTCACTATGAAAGACATGGAGCTGAGGCCTGCTTGCAAGGTTTGCTGAGAAAGATAAGCTGTTAAAGAGACCAGCCTGGGGGGGGGGAGGGGAGAATCCAATCCTGGAGCTTGAATCCCAATGCCCTATAAAACCATGTACAGTATTATTTGCAAACAGCTCCATAAGTCACCTAGGGGTCAATGAGAATGAAGAAAGTTCTAGCACCTGCTAAAGGGCCCTCTTGGTTTTTGGAATCTGGTGCTTTTTATCATTTATTGCTAAAATGTGATGCTTAGGATAAAATTTTTACCCAGAGTGAGGAACATAGTACAATATATTTGGGAGTTTTGTGACTCGAAAATAACTTAGATTTTTGAATTAAAATGGATTCCCAGTTATGTTCTGCCAGAGTATTGTTTTTAGCATATAAAGTTACACAAAGTCACTTAAAACTTTATTTCTTTTAATTCGTTTTCCTGCGCCCTACCCCCACACTACAATATCCAACTTAAAACAATACTAATACAATATTGGCACCCCCATGGTAAGTAAACCACTTTCACATAATGTAAATTCTAGTGTTTATATATATGTGTGTATGTATATATATATATATATATCTCCCCCTTTTCAGTCACATCATTAGCAAAAATCACAACTACACAAGCCATTTAAAGAAAACTCAAAACTACCAAAAGCACACCCAAAATCAAGTTTTTGAAAATACAGATGTATCTATAGTACCAAACATAGGCTTTAATTCACCTCAATAAAACATTTTCTGAGACCACACATCTAAATCTGACACATCAATTGACAACAGTTGGAATAACACCGACCAACAAGCTGATGGCATTAGCAAGTAGGAGCAGATGATAGAAAATCAGAACCTTCCATCTGATTTCCAGGGGCAGAGCTGATTCAGGTCAGACTCTTACAGGACGTAGGCACCCATGGGGTTTAATGGAGTCAAGCGGGAGGATGAGCTGCTGCAGAAAGCACACTCGGGTGGTAAGGATTTTACACGGTACTTCTGCAGCCTTCAGAGAGAGGGCACTGCTGACCACAAAGATAGGAATTTCCTTTAAAGGAGGGAGTGCAGGTACTAGTAGGCTGGTAGGTTTTTCAGCAAGGGGCCTTCCCTTGGGCCCTCAAATGACACCACAAACATGACCACTTAAGCCAGCTGTGAATAAGACATGTTCATCACAATATTTGGCAAAGATAACTTGGCCCACTTCTCAGTCAACAGCAGTTGTAAGCAGAACTGCATTAAGTCAGGAAGGGTTGACCCAGTAAGGCAAACACCCTGTCCCAGATCCTTAGTACTTCACACTCGCTGGCCTGGAAACACTTTGGCGGCAATTGTGTGGATTTAGTTACGGAATATAGATGAGGAGAGGGGACAGTCATTCTGTGAAGGTTTATGCTGCAGACTCGTTTTCAAGAAAACCACATGAATATTTTCTCTGATCAATAAAAACAGACATTTTTATGCAGATCACAGGAGTCTATGAGAAGCATCAGAAATATGGTGGAAGCAAGATTTTACGCATCTTCTTGTTTATTTCACTTTCCCTCCTACTCAACCTCCTGTACAGACCCACTGACACTCAGAAACATGTCTCTCTACATCTCCTGAAGCTTTTCTGTAGAGCCCAGTAACGTCAACATTTGTACATTGAACAGAATCACCGTTTGTCTTTCACTTCAAAGGCTCCTCCATTCCTCAGACTTCAACATAATCAGCAAACAACAAAACGTCTGCCATCACACACCTATGCACCGCTCAAAAGTCAGATACACGCACCAGAGGAAGAATCCCACTTTAATTGAAAAACTAGACTCTGTCCTCTTCCTGTCTCACGCTGCATCCAGCGAACAAGCTCACACTAAGCTCAGACACCTGCAAGCTGCCAGCTCCCTGGACCCTGCCCATCACCGCCAGGTTGTTAAGAGGGGTATCGGCACTGGGAGGATTAGGCACCTCTGCCTTGCAACAGAATAACTGAGCTTTAAAATGCTGCTGGAAGGTTTTGCTCAGCCAGTAAAGAGCAAAGGGATTTACACAGGAATTGCTGAAAGCCAGAACCCGAGAGAAAATGGTGACCAGGAAATGCACAGCAGAGGGGTCTACGTAGGCTTGATAAGTGAAGGAGCGGTAGAGATACAGCAGATGATTTGGAAGCCAGCAGAGTGCAAATAGAGCCACCAGCACCAAGACCGTTTTGGCAATTCTCTTCCGGGATTCAATCTGCAGGAGGAGGGAGGGGAGGTGAGAGGGAGAGAAAAATGGCAAAGAGAAAAGATTTCACTAGCAGGGATTTAAAAAAAACAAAACAAAACACTCGATTCACAAAGGAATTTACAGCTAAGAGGCTGGCGTCCCTCTTTGAATGTTTGGGGTGGGGGGGAGGCGGCAAATGGACTGGGATGGGAGGAAGGTAGCCTGTGGCTGTAGATAGAATACAGCAAGTTCATCATCCTAGTCCATGACCTTGGTAGCATTAGCTCTCCTTGAGACCCCCACCTCTGGTGCTGGGATACTCCAGCATGTCTCCAATGATCTCAAGGAGGGTTGTAGAACTCTCAAAAATTTCATTTCATTTCAAAGGAGATGCTGTACAAAGCTGCTTTTAGTCTAAGTCTTTAGCAGAGACAGATTAAGTTGGAACATTCTTCTGGGTTTAAGAGTTTTCAAACTGGTACCAAAATGGTATAGGTATTCTCACCACATCATCAAAGGAATTAAAACCAATGTGCCCCCTTCATATGGGGAAATAATCCTACCTACCTAGTAGTAAGAAATAAACCAGATTAACAGAAGACATCATGATCACAGACAGCAAAATCACACAGGTCAATATGCAACTTTAGCTCTCCAAAAGTCCCTGAGCTCTCCAGATTTTGCTCTAGAGGTAGATGGGATCATTTCTCCCCACCCAAGAATGATCAAAATCCTGTTGTTGTTTTAATCATCTGGAACAAGGCTTTGGCAACTTTTTTATTCTACTCATAGTCATTAAAAGGAGAGCACACCTGGCTTTAGAAAAGGCCTTCATCAAGCTTCCATGAGTCACTATGTTCTCTTGCATTGGCACCTTGTTCTCCGAGACCTCAGTTTGCTCAGCCATGTGTCAGTGCCAGGTCTAGTGTGTCATCCTGTGTCACCCTGTGATTCTGTTATACTACTCCAAGGGGAAAATCATTTTGATTGTTCCCGCACTTCAGCTGCCCCCTCCCTACTAAGAGCCCTGTCTTTTCCTGAATGTTTGCTGTGTGCCAGGAACTAAGCTGAGGATCTCACATATTTCCCATCCTCATCTTCATTTTACAGGTTAAGAACTAGGCTCAGAGAGGTTGAGTCACTGGCTCAAAATGACTCAGCTGGTATGTGATCCAGGAGATATTAACCCTACCAAGCATACTGCAATTACTATTATTTCTTGCCCACAGTGGCTGAAGTAGGAATTTCTCATCTAAACTCTTGCATGATTTCTGGCAAACACCTACCTGCTTGCGGGCATGGCTTTGTTCTTCAGTAGGCATGTTTAAGGTGCTTCTGTAAAGTGTCTTAGCAATCAGAGAATAATAGACAGAGATAATAGAGAGAGGAATAATGTAGAACACTAGGAAGCACAGCAGAGAGTGTATCTCCTGCAGGAGCCTCTCGGAAACAGGGTAAGAGGCACAGGCTTCAAATGTCATATTTTTGTTGGTATCTAGAAAAGTGTACACATTTGAAAAGATCGCCTCTGGCAGAGCAATAATCATAGACCCGATCCAGACACAGCCAGCTTTGGCACAGGTCTTCAGGATGGCATTGGAGGGCTGTCGCTCCAGTGGCTTCACAACTGCCTTGTACCTAGAGACACATAATCATAGGCAAAGGTCAAAACAAGCACCAAATGAGAGAATGAGAAGTGACCTTTGTGATCATTCCTAGCCACAGGTTCCACACCTATAGTTATAACCACATCCATGTTAACCAAGTGGAAGAAGTTATGGTTTCAAATGCACATCATACATCCTAGTATTTTTTCTTTATGCTAATTGCCTTTTCCCTGAGTCACTAAGATGAGATATTCTGGCTTTGCAATTTTGTGTGTGATTGAGAGCAATTCACTCTGTGTGTATTACCTTAAGTGTTCTAAAGACTTCCTTTTTGTATAAATGACTGAGGTTCAATCTGATTTTCCTTTCTTCGTGCGTGAGCAGTCATTAACCTTTAAAAAGACGCCTGAGAATTTATGCAGTGAAGAGGAAAGGGTTAATTTCTCCCCAGTTCCTACATGCCAATTTGTTGCCCAAGCCAATCTGTAGGTAGATTTAGGGTAAGTCAAGGGTGAAATCGGAAGCCATGAGTCACTGCAGAACATGCCTCCTTCTTAGGACAAACCCACCTGAAAAACTATAGCCTTTCACTGAATCTGCTCTCTAACAGAATTATCAAACCAGTCAAGGCAAAAATCCATAAAGCTTACAGAGAAAGATTTTGCTCCTTCTGATTCCAGAATCTAAAGCAGCTATTCTTTCTGGCATCGCCACAAATTGACTACTTACAAGCTGCCAGCCAGCTTTTTAAAATATTATTTTAAACATTCGGGAGCCTTAATTTTTTTTCATACATTCACAGTTATCATTTGACAATAGAGACATGGAAAAACAAAGTACTTAGACTGAAAAAACCCCTGACACAGAGTCTGAACACCCTGCCTGCCAGAGGTGCTCACACACTCTTTTTAAGTGTTAAAAGTCAACCAGGATTAATTTGTTTCTCTGGTAACGAGAAGATCATTGAATGCCTATAGAGAAAACTGATACAATTAAGTGATGACATTACATTGAGTTACCAGGGAACAGAAAACCCTTCTGTTTTTCTGCCATTTATTAATTTCATGAATTTCAAATAAATGATAGGCATGTATCGTTTTACATTTAGTCCTGGAGACAGTCAATATATATGTGGTCAATTTCACACCAGTGCTTATGTTTTAATATTGACAATATTGCACCACTAGGCTGCACTAATGTATAAAGCATGAATTGTTTTTCTTTTACACCTGCAACAATTCGCCTTACTTAATAAAGTACGGGGGGGGGGGGAGAAACCCCATCGTTCAGTATATTCTTTCAAGCAAACAATTACACATCAGCCTGACTAAATTAGTCCTAAAGCATACAATTCAAGCTTGCTCCCAAGCTAACAGCAGAAATTTAACATTCTTACACCAACTTAATTTAAAATGCCCTCCCGGTTTTCCAGTCTCACATCCAGGCTATAGAATGTGAGAAAAGCAGAAATAGTAGTCAGTGAACACAGAGTACAAGCTTTCCTTTCTTTTAGGCTAATTTCACACCAAGGCAAATAGTACTGAGAAAAGAAACCCACCTGTCAGCGCTGAGAATTGTTAACGTGAACACTGATACACCAACAGAAGTGAGCCGGATAAAAGAGAGCACCTTGCAGCCTATTCTTCCGAACAGCCATCCTTCTGCAAGGTAGTGGGTGGCATCCACGGGCACGCAAGTTAGCAGAAGTAAAAGATCTCCAAAAGCCAGGCTGGTGATGAAAATATTTGGCACTGTTTGCATGGATTTGGTCTTGAAAAAGACTTTGATTAGAATAGCATTTCCAAGGATGCCCACTGAAATGATCACAGCATAAGTAATGTAGATGGCACACAGCACTTCTATTCCTGGAGAGTTGTCTCCGGTCCGTCCTTTATTTGTGGTATCATTAGGAACGGCAGGGCTTGATGATGATTCTGTGTCATTTGTGATTGAAATTAAAGTCTGATTAGGTGACTGAGGCTGCTTCTGAGACATGTCTTCGGAAGACTATGCCTGCAATATTTCCTCAGCTCAGTTCAAATGGAGTTGATTGTCACGTCTAGTGCCTACGTCTACTAGTCTAGTAACGTGATGGTAGAGCAGAGCAGAATGGCAAGCAAATCCAAGACATCCGGATACTCCTTTTCTTCAGTGGTGCTGTCTCCCAGCATGCTTGGCTAAATGCTTACCGATCTGGCACTGAAAAGTGGGAGGTGGAGGAGCTTTATTGGCGTTTCCATGGCAGAAGGAGGGGGGTCCGGGAAATGCTCTGCAGTTGCTTATTCTACCCTGTTGGGGAATCTTAGGACTACCCAGATATTCTAAATAACACTTACTGTTTGTCAGCATCACCCTGTTTTCCTATCCCACCACAAAGTTTTATGTAGATCTTGTCAAATTTTCCCCTAGAACTCATTTCTTCCTCAGCAACTAGAAGATGGTCTAATGCATTTCCTTTTACATGATAAAAACGTGTGTTTGTCCCCTGAAGCACAAACTCGAATCCACTCCTCAGAATTTAATATCAGAGAGGCACTGAAGCAACAAATCCTTCACACTTGAACAGGGCTGAAGGCACTTGCAAGGAGGAGTCATTCAGGTGACCCAGGCTTATCATGCAGCTTATCACATGGAAATTCCAGTCTCGGTGCCCATTACCGAGCTGTGCTGCAGAAAAGAGAGGAAACCTATAACATGAAAACCCAGGCAAACCACCAGTTGCTCTGTCTCTAAATGTCCTAATAAAACAGTTTTTACTGTGGACCTGCCTCTTTTAAAGCCATATATACATTCATTCATTCATTCATTCATTCATTCATTTATTGAGACTAGGTCTCACTATTTTTGCCCATGGAACTGCAGGCTCACGTTGCCTGGGGTACCACAGACTCAGCTTCCCAGGTAGCTGGGATTACAGGTGCGTGCCACCACGCCCAGGTATTTTTTTGGGACTAGGTCTCACTACGTGCTCCCAGCGGGACATGAACCTCGATCCCTGGCCCCAGCCATGGCTTCCTAGGCTGCCACCTACAGGCATGCACCACCATGCCCAGCCTATATATATTTTTTAAAAGACTGCTGAGGGTAGCTCTCTTTACAAAGGGGTTCAAGGAACCTGCTAGATCCAAAACAAAATAGTAAGAAAAAATTGGGTCATGTCTTCTCTTGCCACCAAAGAACTTGGAAGATTGAAAATCATTATTTGCAAACTAGGGAATGCCTTAGGTTACTCCAGCACTAGGGCATGTAAATAATGTTTACTTTAAACAAGAAAGCAGACAACTAAGGACTGGCAAGAAAAGCCCCTCCTTCCAGAAAATGTTAAATTCATGGTTCAGGTGTATAGCTGTGTGGTGGAAGTGGTTTGGGAGTAGGAGGCCAATTGTTTGAAGGTATTTAATAGTATAAGTTGCCCAGGTATTTAATAGTATAACTTGAAGGTATTTAATAGTATAACTTGCCCAGGAATATTCTCTGATGATGATCACATCTAATGGATAATCTCTAAGCTAGGAGAAACTTTGTATAGTAAGCTGTTTGTAAATGTGAATATTAGACTTAGTATGGGAAGGGAAATGAAAAAACAAAACAAAACCAAACAACAACCAGCAAGGCGTTTGGCTAGCTAATGAAATGGAAGAGCAAAGCAAAATTGCTCCTTATGCTGTCAGAAAGGCTGGGTCACTTTCTGCAGGGAACATGAATTGGATGAATGGAGTCAATTCTCTGGTGAATCTGAGCCTGTGTTCAGTCACATCTACTATCCACCCTTTATGAAATGATCGTTATAACTGGAATCACTCAGCTAAATACCTGCTTTTAATGAGGACATGAGGGGTTGTTTGGATAAATCCAAATCCCTTAGCCTCTAAGTATATACACTTAAGTCATTTCATGCACCAGGCTGGCTCTTTAAGATCAGCTCTACAGAAATGGCTCTATAAGGTTTATATCTTGTTCTCCCAAAGCTGATGAAAAAAATCTCTCTGGGATTCCTGCATCTCACTGAGCAAAGAGCAAACAATATCTTCCAATTCACTACTGGGCTGATGGCCACACAGCAGATGCTTAGGGAAAAACAAACCCTTTTTTTTTTTTTTTTTTGAGACTAGGTCTTGCTATTTTTGCCTGTGAGACTGCAGGCTTATGTTGCCTGGGGTACCACAGACTCAAGCAATCCCAGCCTCAGCTTCCCAGGTAGTTGGGATTACAGGCGTGCACCACCACGCCCAGCTATTTTTTGGGGACTAGGTCTCGCTACATGCCCCCGGCGGGGCTCGAACTGCGATCCCTAGCCCCTGCCGTGGCTTCGTAGGCTGCCACCTACAGGCATGCGCCACCATGCTCGGACAGGAAAAACAAACCCTTGCATGTGATTTCCAAAAGTATCTGAATCCTGAAGATCTCAGGTTGGTTTTCATCAGGCTGCAGCCATCAGCGCAACTGTTGTCCTTCTGCTCTCTTTCTTCTGGTCAGAAGAGGTAAGGTGAAGGGTGGGCATGGTGGTGCCTGCCTGTAAGCGGCAGCCTAGGAAGCTATGGCCGGGGCCAGGGATCACAGTTCGAGTCCCGCCGGGGCCACTAGCGAGTTCCAAAAAAATATAGCTGGGCGTGGTGGCGTGCGCCTGTAATCCCAGCTACCTGGGAAGCTGATGCTGGGGATTGCTTGAGTCTGTGGTACCCCAGGAAACGTGAGCCTGCAGTTCCTCAGGCAAAAATAGCCAGATGTAGTCTCAAAAAAAAAAAAAAGAGGTGAGGCAAGAACAGTGATTTTTGGGGTGCTCTAAAGCTGAGGTGTTCTTGGATCTCTAAAATCCCAGAATAGCTGAGATGGAAACGACCTTAGAGATGAAGAAATAAAATCTAATTTTTCTGAGGCAGAAATGAGACTCAGAGAGGCGAGAGTATCTTGTGAAAACTCACAGGAGTATCAGCAGCAGCACTGAAAGGAAACAGGTTCACTCTGGCTTCTGAAAGGTTAAAAATCAGTGACAAGAGTTGAAAACACTCAGTCCCTGACAATGAGTCTTATTTGCTCATTTGGTACTGTGGACTCGTTTTTCTGCCTGTATATTAAGCAAGGAACAAGAGATTTCCAGGCTATCAAGCAATTTGTGATAGCTAATTGAACTGTATTGGCTTTGATAGCTACTTCTTTTACCTTATAATTCACCCACAAACATAACCATGTCCAATCGATTGTTTGTAGTTATAAGGCACTTAGCCTAGATAAAATGATGAAATTCTAATTTTTAGTGCAAAATTGGTCAATGCAATCACCCATGTTTTTCAAAACCAACTGCTTGATTATAGATTAAGCAAGCCACTGAAATGCATTCCTAACCTTTTAACTGAGAGGAAATGGTGGACATTGAGCAAATAAATGAACAGTTTTCTGAAGTTGGTTTTCTTGGTTCAGTCCAATTCACCTAGTGCTATCAAAAAAATTTTTTTTTAAAATCTCAGGGTGCTGAATGAATCCCTCTTGGCCCCTGAAGTGGCGGGGAGAGCAAGTAGAAAACAGTTGCCACGAGAAGCCACAAATTTGCCTCGAAGGTTCTCAGGCATCAATTAAACAGGACTGAGGTTGTCAAATGTTGGCTTGCATCAGAATCCTCAGGAAGACTCATCAAAAGACAGATTATCAGGTCTCCACTGCAGAGTCTAATTTGATAAGGATGGGGTTGGGGCTGGCTACTGGATGACTAGCAAGTCCCTAGGTGATACTGATGCTACAATTTGGGGGTCTGCACTCCCAAATTTTAGTATTAAAAAATCTAGTTGTTCAATAGGAGCATGATTTTTCCTAATTATTGGCATCAAAGAGATATCTCTGTGAGTCTTCATTAAAGAAAAAAATTCTGTGATGTGATAGATGCTTCAAAAATCTTTCCTTGGTATCTCAGTCCTTGAAAAGCCAGGTCCACAGAACTGGAGGGCTCTGATACCCAGGTCACTGGGGTTACATGAGCTGATCTTTTCAGTGGGAGAAAAATGAAGTGGATCTACTTTCTGCCTATGACTCAAATGCAAACTCTGTATATTTGAGAACTAAAAAATTGAATAACCAGAATAACCTTAGTTCTGTAAATGCAAAGGCTCGTTAAAAATTTTTTTTGTTTTAATTGCTGGGAGGAAAAGGTCGGATTTCTTTGTCATTCACTAGCACTGGGTTAAATCAATTTAAAGGGGACAAAATTTAACTTGAGAGTAACTTGGATCTATAGAATAGTGAATCCTATTGTCAACAAGTGCTCTGTACTCCTTCATAATCTCTAGCCCCCAAACCTTATGGTAAAGTTTCATATTTCAGGGCAAGACCACAATTCAAAACGGCCTCCACAGAAATTAGCCAGGGAACAAATACAAACTACATAATGGGAGGCTGCACAGCAAGTGGAAATTCCAATTGAATTTTTTAAGTGGAATTTTTCTGCTAAAAGCAAATTCTTGTTGTGATTCAACTTAATGACTCCCAAGAATGGGCAACCATGCGGGCCATGCTCGGTGGCTTTATAAATGCCCTGATCCTGTCCTTATCCTCCCACGTATGTCTAACACTGAATGCTTTGGCCAACGTGAAGTTCTATAATTATAATCCATTGAGATACTGGCTTCTTGAACACTGAAGTCCAAGCTATGCAGTAGATGACTTTATCCTTTAATGCCCTTTTACCTTTGTCTCAGTACACTTCTCTCTTATCCTAGAACCTGTCATGTGCCCAGAATCATGTGTCCTGTTCCCTCAGGGCTTCCTTTCAAGGTACTTCAGATCCATAAAGGCTGTACATTTACCACATGACACCACCGTTCCTCTCTCAGGCTGCTCTCCAGAATAAATGAAAACATATAGAAGCTGTGACCCCAACACGGGCAGTATCATTTGTTCCTAAAATAGGCATTGCTGCCATTAGCTGTGTCTGAAGAAAACGAGGTTGAAAATGGCCTAGGAGGCCAGCATGGTGGCACATGCCTGTAAGTGGCAGCCTAGGAAGCCATGGCCGGGGCCAGGGATCGGTTCGAGTCCCACCTGGAGCAGCTTAGCGAGACCTAGTTCCAAAAAATATAGCTGGGTGTGGTGGTGTGGTGGCGTGCACCTGTAGCCCTAGCTAAGGGAAGCTAAGGCTGGGGATTGCTTGAGTCTGTGGTACCAAGGGCAATGTGAGCCTGCGGTTCCACGGGCAAAAATAGTGAGACCGAGTCTCAAAAGAAAAAAGCAAAGAAAAAAGAAAATGGCCTAAGTAGGATAAGGTTACTTCCTTCTTTTACTTTGTTCCAAATTTATTTTTATTTTTATTTTTTTAAAACTAGATCTCTCTGTTGCCAGGGTAGTCTGTATCCCGCGAACTCAAGCAATCCCCAGCCTCAGCCTCCCAGGGAGCTGAGATTACAGACGCCCACCACCGCACTGGGCTACTTTTCGAGATCAGCTCTCAAACCCCCGAACTCAAGAGCTCCCGGGTCTCTTGCCTCCCAGTGGTTGGATTACAGGAACGTGCCACCACACCCAGCTGTTACAAATTTTTAGCAGCCTTGGTGAATATGTGAAACTTAGCACCCCAGGCTATTGTTTCAAGGCCCGTGGGGAAGAGAAAATGAATCACCAGGAGGGTGTGTGAGGGGAAATTGGAGCTTCTGGTGTTTAGGAGGAGAGGGAGTAAGAAAAAAATAAAGAGATATAAAAAGAAAGGAGCAGAGACTGGAAGACAGAGACTTTTGGGAAGAGGAGAGATGAAAATGACGGACTGGTAAGGAGGGGCCTAAGTGGTCAGGCTGGGTGAAACATCCCTGGATGAGTGAGCTGGTGGTGGCAAGGAGCCATGGTGGGAGAGTGGTTAGCAGGAGAGTAGCGGGTATGGAGAGCGTGGTGTTACAGCAACATGGCATGGAAAGCTGGTACCTGGAGATGGCCAGGGATTTGGAAAGCTGATTTTGCATCCGCATTTGTTGAATAAGTTTGAAGAACTTTGGAGAAGCTGAATAGCTCGGAACACTGGAGAGAGAAGAAGCAAAGAGAAGACGGAAAAAGAAGACTGGACTTTGCAGAGTGCCTGCCTCAGGCGTGGAGGGCCAAAGGGGCACCATCTTGGACATGTGTCTTTGGGACCTTTGGGACTGAAAATGGTGACTGGGGTAAGGTAACTGGCTACTTGTGGCCTTAAGGACTTTTTGTTTGGCTTTCTGTTTTCCTGCTTAATTTTCTTTCTTTCTTTCTTTTTTTGAAACTAGGTCCTCTATGTTGCCTGGGGTACCTGTGGACTCAAGTGATCCTTAGCCTCAGCCTCCCAGGTAGCTGGGATTACAGGCGTGCACCACTACACCCGGCTATTTTTTTTAGACTAGATCTCGCTATTTTTGCCCGTGGAACCGCAGGCTCTCTTTGCCCAGGGTACCACAGACTCAAGCAATTCCCAGCCTCAGCTTCCCAGGTAGCTGGGATGACAGGCACGCACCACCACGCCTAGCTATGTTTTTGGAGCTAGGTCTCGCTACGGGCCCCACCGGCTATTTTTTTAGAGACTAGGTCTCGCTATGTTGCCCAGGGTAGTCTCAAACCTGTGGACTAAAGTGATCCCTGGTCTCAGTCTCCCAGCGCTAGGATTACAGGCACGTTCCACTGTGCCCGGCCTGTTTTCCTGATTAATTTTCCTTGTTAAAAAAATCCTGTTTAAATTGCAATGTGACTTTGGCAACTGCCGTGTGTGCGTAGTAAGAATCTGGGCAGCAGAAGCCAATCTGAAACCAAATATTGATGAAAATACATACGTGGTAGGAGATTTTAACACGCCACTCTCAACACAAGACAGATCAACAAAGCAGCAACTACACAAAGAAACAAAAGCTTTAAAGGAAGAGCTAGACCAAATGGACTTAATAGATATATACAGGACACTACACCCCCAAGGAAAAGAATACACTTTTTTTTCAAACGC
>PVHY01020558.1:0-25339 GCA_004024945.1 Uropsilus gracilis
GGGAGGGAGGGAGGGAGGGAGGGAGGGACGAAGGGAGGTCATGGCTTCACACTGTTCTTGCTGCACAAGCTACATGGGAGAGGCCTCCCTGAAGGTCCTGGCTCGGAACCAGGTCCACACTGCAAATGTGGAAGGAGACCAGTTGGCTGAAGGGCGCCCTGTCACAGAAGTGATGCCTAATCTTTTCTAAAGGGGGGGGGGGCACTCCTCTCTCTGAATATGCCTCACTTATGCATTTTTCTGTTGCGTGAATTTATTACCTAGGTCTCCCAACACAGACCCTGGAATTTCTAAGACATTATTCAGAGTCAGGCTAATCAATGCCGATTATCCACAACCAAAGGGAACCTTTTTTATGAAGACATCAAAAGAGTTGTTGAGAATAAATTAACCACACCAAAAAGATAAACTGTGCCGAGCTAGCTTTATTGCAATAATACAGTCAACATGCGGTGCCTTCTTGCACTGTGACTTTCCTTAACTCAAATCGTCCCTCACTGGGGGATAGTGACCCTGTTACACAGGTGTGAGGCTAGAAATTAGTGTTC
Organism: Uropsilus gracilis; assembly: GCA_004024945.1. NCBI lineage: Eukaryota > Metazoa > Chordata > Mammalia > Eulipotyphla > Talpidae > Uropsilus > Uropsilus gracilis. The sequence continues at coordinate 549 of PVHY01020558.1, forward strand.
CCTCTCCTCTCTGACGTTCTTCTTTCATCTTTCTGTTTCTGTTATTTTTTCCTTCCTGGTCAGGACCTCCCTCAGGGCAGTCGATTTCCCTGTGATACACACTCTTCAGAGAAGCCTGGTTCCCTCTGATCACCATAGCTCAATATTGCTGAACTGGAGGGCAGCCTCTCCGTGACGCTGGCTGTGACACTTCTGGTGACAGCAAACGTCCCAAATAGCTGTAGCACTATCCCATGCAGCGTGATGCCCCAAGGAAGCCCTCACAGGTTCAGGAAGTGCCCACAGGTTCAGGAGAGACGAATGAGCTGGAATGTGGGTGCGGTGTGTGTGTGAAGGATGCTGAGGCTTCAGCGGGAGATGTCTGCGGGCCATTGAAAATGCAGAGGAGGCACCTTCATTTCCCCATCCATCCAGTGCACTAATGAGGTCTCGATAGCGCTGTCAGGTATTTAGAGGAACAAATCACCACTCAGGGTGGTCGCCGGTGGCATCGAACGGACGAGGGAGGAGCTCTGCTGAACCTTGTAACCCGGCCCATGAGGCCCCAAAGCTATAGCTTGGGAACTGTGCTTCCAGGCGAGGGGGAGGGTGGGCAGTTGTCAGTATCCACACGGAAACTGTGGCCTCTGGCCCACTGCATCCTGGGCAGGACTGGATCCAGACAGGCGAGGATGCACCTGCGTGTGACATTCAGCGGGCCCCGGGAAACTCGCCATCCGGATGTGCAATATTCCATCCAATGTTCAGCAGCGCGAAACAATGCAAACTCTCCAGAGTGAGAAAAATGTGTTTTTTTTTTTTTTTTTGAGACTAGGTTTCACTATGTTGCCCGGGGTAGTCCCATTCCCCGCGAACTCAAGCAATCTCCAGCCTCAGCCTCCCAGGAAGCTGGTATTACAGGCACCCGCCACCACATCCAGCTGCCTTTTCGAGACCAGATCTCGCTATGTTGCCCAGGGCTGTCTCAAACCCACAGACTCAAGCGATCCCTGGCCGCTTGTCTCCCAGCGCTTGGATTACAGGCACGGGCCACCATGTCAACTTTCAAGACAGACAGGGTCAGACGCCGAGGAGCGGGAAGACGGGCAGGTGGGGGCCACGTGGGTCTGTTAAGCATCTTGGTGTTTGACTCATCGTGAGTGTTTACGTTCATTGTGGTTTCTCTTCCTGGCGGTAAAATATTGATCTCGACCACCGCGTTCTTTGGAATCTTCTTCAGTTTTGTGCTGAGCTTCAGGGGCGCCGGTCTGGAGAGCAGGGACTGCGGTGAGGACCGCCAGGCCTGGATCCAGAGGATGACCTGGGCCTGGGCCAGCTGGGCTGGCAGCAGAGATGACACAGGGCAGGTGCCTCCCAGCAGAGGCCAGGCTGGGCTGCCTGGACTCCCTCTCCTGGCAGCAGGGCCGCCCTCTAACCTGAGTCTCCGTAGCGGTGGACAGACTCAGAGGAAAGGACTCTGCTTGCTCTGGGGGAGAGCCGGGCCGAAGGAGGGGGGCTGGGGGTAGGGGACGGCTGCACATGCAGAACATGCTAGAAGGGAAATGCCGGGGAAGCAGGGAGCTGCGAACGGACTTTGTGAGGCTCCACAAAGCCTGTGTGGAGCGAGACCCTTGCCGTCTCCTGCAGGTGCATCTGTATCCAAGGCTCCCCTGGAGCCCTGCTCCTGCGATGAAGCCTGAGGGGTAGGTGTGGAGGCATCTGGGGAGCAGGGACGACACTTCCCCACCCCCTCTTTCCGTCCCCCCCAAACATGCTTCATCTCAGCCCCGCTGCAGAGCCCAGGCACACATCCAGAACCAGAGGGGAAACTGAGTCTCACTCCAAGCTGCCATTGGTCTCACCTCTCCAAGCGGCTCCCAAGCTCCTTGTTCATATCAGTCCAAGGCCTGGGCCTGCACAGTCCGGCTGGCCCCTGAGGCAACACGGCCCTCCCATGGCCCACGGGCTGGTGGGCAGCTGGCAGAGGCCCCTCCCCCTGTGCTGTGGCCCAGGCCCACCCACACGCCATGCCCGGCTACCACTGAAGCAGCCCCTTCGGCGCGGACTGCAGTTTCTCCGTGTTCCGCCCTGGCTTTTCGCCGTAGTTCAGACTGACAGAAAATGCGCGGAGTCAGTGAGGAGCGTCGCTCTGCAGCCTGCACCTCGTTTGCCCACCACCAGCAGCTTGCTCGCGCACCACCCAGAAGTCCTGGGTGTTCGGCAGCGACTGCACGCAGCTCTTGGGCTCCTGCTCAGAACTCGGGTTCATTCTAGTTCCCTCTTCTCCTGATGCTAAAAGCATGTTGCGCTCACTGGGCAGACGTGAAGAAGGACAAGAAAAGGGGTGAGAATGAAAATAAAAAGGCGTCCGTCCTCTGTAAGCTGGCATAGCCACCGAATCCATTGCAGGGGTCCCCTTCCGGTGGCTGTTCTATCCCTGAATGTGTTTGTGTTGAATGGCTGGGATGTCACACACAGTGTTGGCTTCCGCATGTTTCAGGACATGAAGGTCGTAGCCTTTTAGCTGGGTGCACAGACGCCTGCACTTACATGTATTACGCAGCCTAGCATCTGATGCGTTTCCTAGATTTGTGTCCCCCTTTTTAAATATCACTGTGATGTACATTGCCATTTCTTTGAATATTTTCTTAGAGGAATCATTTAGATTTGAATTACTATAAAAGTAAGAAAGTACACGAAACTCTGGCCACATTCTTCTATTCTCACCCGAAGATTAAAATATTCCCATGTATTTACTGTTGAGTGGTTTTCTAGTTGGATGGGCTTTCTAGTAAATGGTTTTTTGTTCTTGTTTTCATTTGTTTATCGCTCATTATAACGTGGCTCTTTTTTCTTGTTTTTGTAACATGCGTTCTTGCTCTAGAAATGACCTCTGTTGATATCATTTGGGAGGGGATGTTTCCCTTATTAATTTATACACATTCTTTACACATTAAGGCAAATAGTCTGACTTATAGAGCATACTTACATATGAAGCATTTTATATATGTACGTGTAAAGATAGAGGTGTGTGTGTCTTTATTTGCAAGTTGATGAATTTGTGAGCAAAGGGTTTTGTTCTGTCTTTATACACCATGAATGCATGGCTTTGTAATTTTATCAATTTTTGATTTATCTTTGACAGGCAACATCGTGCAGGAGTCAAGAGCACAGACGGGACTCTTGAACTGGACTGCTTTGGAGCCTCAGTTCCACCACTGTGAGAATGGTTTAGCTGCTCCATCTCTTTTGGTTCTGCAACGTGGAGCTAATAATATATCTGGGCCTGGTCTTTTGCATGAATGTCTGTACTTTTTATATAAGTTAGTGTCTGCGGCATGATAGATCACCCCAAATTGAATGCTTTAATCCAGGCTTACGTGTTCAGTCCATGATTCTGCAGACAAGCAGAGTAGAACCAGGCTCATCTGGGAGTGTTCCTGTCCCGACAACCTTGGCTCATTTTTGCATCTGTGACTATCTGCCCTGTGAGCTGGGTACTGTCTGGCCAGAGACCCCTTTAGGTTGGATGACTCCCCTCTGTTCCACGTGGTCTCTCAGGCTCCAGGCACCAACCCCACTGTTCAGTGGAGGCAGTAGCCTATTTGCTACCTCCTCTGCTACTTGCCTGCTCTTTGCTACCTCCTTTAGAACCATAAATGCACTGGGTATGACCAGGGTCAGTGTAGGAAGGCAGGCATCCCCAAAGGAGTTGCGTCAAAATAGGTGACAAAGAGAAGCTGACAGAGTGTGACAGCAGCTGTCACACATTATCCAGACTCTAGCAAGCTTCAAGCTCTCACTGGCAATTAACCTAACCTCACACTTTGCTGAAGAGACAGGAGGCCAGGCAGACGACTGGCATGGATGCCTCCCTTGCACACAGAGAGGTAGTGTAGCGTGACGTGAAGGATGAGGAGCCGGGTGGCACTGCCTGGCTTCCCACCTGGTGCTGCCTACTTTTCTCCTTGGGTCTATTCCTACCATCAGTAAAATGAAGAAACTAGGAACCCCGGCCCCAAGTAGGTGGCTGAGAGGCTAAATCAGGCAGTGCACTCACATAGGCAATTGAAGCTATGGCTGGTATCAAGAAAGCTACTACTATGTGCTGGCCTTTATTCCTTGAGGCTGAGCTGTGCTTCGTCCATCCTTGCCACATGGCATTTCAGGCTAATGCAGTGACCAGGCAGATCTCTACAACAGCTCCAACTCTTCAACTCATGAAGCCTAAATCAAGATTGAGCACCTACTACATGCTAGGTGCCACGTGTCCACAATGGCAGCCAAAGAGCAAAGTAGGGCTCCTTTCTTTGTGCGGCTTCCGTTCTCATGGAGAGACACAGTGACACATAGAGGGAGCGTTCCCATCAGATACTCGAGCAATATATGAAGAGGTGGGCAGAGCATGGCAGCAATTTAAAACAGAGTGGTCATGAAATCCTCTGATCAGTTGACATTTGAGCGAAACCCAAAATGACAAGGGAAGAAGTGTCCCAGCAGAGGAAGAGAACCAGTGCAAATAAGCCCAGAGACAAGCAGGAGCTCAGTGAGCTCAAACACAGACAAGCAGCCACAGCACAGTGAGTACATGCAGCAGGAGCGAGATCAGATAAAGGCTGGGCGGGCTGAGGTGTTTGCATCAATCGGACAGAACTTTCCAAATCCAGGCTCTACCCTAATGTGCTGTGTGACCTCTAGCAAGTCACTTAACCTCTCTTTCTCAGTAGCTTCTCAACAAGAGCTACCGAGTCAGGGCAGCACCCAAGGATTTGCAGTTCTGCAGCCTGCAAGGCATCTTCAGGAAATCCACACGGAGGTCCAGGCTGTGTCCTGCACAGTTCCAGCGCCTGCTCACAGCAATGACGAGTGCATAGCACGCAGATGTCTGGCTCCAACATGGTTCAGCTCTGCCCCTGTGGGACCTGACTCTCTCATGCCCCCGAAAGAGAGAGCTGGAGTTGACATCACTCCGGAAATGGAGTCTAAATCTGAGATTCACCAGGATTCACAGCCCACTTTGGGGACCCCAGAAGGGCCATCAGAGAAGGAAGCATCCATCACATGTGCTCTGGGAAGCCCTCTAGGGCATTCCCACACTCTCGGACAGAGCCCCTGGGACAGGCTGACCAGATGATGGATGTCAGAGCAGGAGGAAGTGAGTCTGAAGGCCAAAGGCTAATTGGCTCGGCCCAGGATGCCTTCGCCGCACAGGACAGATAAGCCAGAGGAGCAGGAAAAGCTCTTCCAAGTGGCGTCGGAGCCTGGCTGCAAGATAGGGACATGGGGACGGCTGCCTGATGGGATGCTGAGTGTGAGCTCCAGTTGCCCTGGGGGACTGCAGCCCCCTCGCTTTCAGAGGAATGTGTCAATTAGGCAACAATCAGAACTGGATAGTGGCTTAAACACATGTAGGGGAGAACGTGGCGGTGGGGCGCCCCTGACGTTCCTTGGGTGACTTGACTATCACATCAGTGACCCAAGCTCCTTCTCGTTGGTCCTCTTTATCAAAGTCCCCTCCTTATCAGAGGCCTCGGGCTTGTTGCCTTATAGTTGCAAGGTGGCTGCTGTCAGCCCAGTCATCACCTCCATCACCAAAGCACTCCCGTCTGGAAGGACATTGGGAAGAGGAAAATACCACGTCACGAGTAAGAGGATCATGGTCATTAGGTTTGACGCATCATCCTTCAGGCCTGAGACTGGCTATGTTAGCGAGCAAAGTCAGGGCTGGCGAAGCAGAGAAAGACACTGGGCATGGAAAAGGCAGCTCACGTCAGCCTATCCGGAGGGGGATGGTGTGGTGGCATGAACGGAATGTCTCCCTACTTGCCCCGCTATTTGCAAGGGACAGGCGTTTTCTGAGCCTCGGATTCCCCATCAGCAAAAGGAAGACAGCAGGGCCAGGGTGAGCTTAAGGACCAGTTCGGGGACATGTGATGTTTCCTAGTAAATGAGTAACAGGAATGTTCTGGAAAGCCCGTGGTCCTGTGTGTAGTGTAGCATACCTGGGAGAGCGAATGCTCTGGGTTGAGCGGTCTCCTTTTCCTCCCACGCATCAGTCTTCCTCTCTTCCACTGTCTGCTCCATTTTCAGAGGGGAGTGAGGGAGCTTCAGGGGCCCTTGGTGAGGCTTGGCTGTGCTGCAGTTCCTTCAACAACAACAACAGCAGCAGCAGAAACAGCCTCGCCCTTGTCCAGCCAAAAGGGGCTCCTGGCCTCGTAGAGGTCAGTGACTGTCCGTGACTGTCCAGGGCTGACAGAATCCAGGCTGATGCTGAGAGTGTTGGGTGAAGACCTCGCCATCCTCTCTCCTTAACTTCCATGGGGGTCTCTGAGCAGGAAGCCCGCCACGGCCCTCCTCCTCTTCCTCGCCATCCCCTGTTGCGATGTCACACAGACTGTAGGCTCAGGTCTCTGTGCCGCCTCACGTGTGACGCCGGGCCAGGCTGTCAGCCTTGTGGAGATGCCATCTTCCTGGTCACTCATGCATTCCCACTCCCTGCCCACTGCATCCAGGTAGGGAGCACCTTTCTCACCCCGTTTCCAGGCTCAGCCCCGCTTTCCTGGCCTGGGTGAGTGTGACAGCACAGGTTCCGCAGAAGTCCCTGCCCCACCTCGTAGGGCCAGCTCAGCACCCAGCCTTGCAGACTAGGAGGGGAGAACTGGCAGGGGCACGGGGAGCAGAGAGACCTGTGCTTTCTCCTCCACCGAGGGCTGGTCTGTGGACTTGGGGGACATGACAGGAGAGATGGGGGAGCCAAGACTGAGCCCCCCCTGAGGCCGAGAGCCCTTATCTTGCTCCTTGATTTCACTCTTTTCATGCCAGACCTGCCTGGCCCTTCTGCCCCCTCCTCTGGGTCCCACCAGAAGGTGCCTGAGATGTGTGGCCAGTCTCGGTCTCGGTGTCCTTGCTTTAGGGCAGCCCTGCCTGGCTGGTGTTGACCCACGAGGGGACGGGTGGACAAATGTCTTTTCAGAACTGATGGTCTTTTCTTCTCTCAACTGCACACGAACTCTGATACAGGGTTAAAAATCCTATAGGCGCCAAAATACCCTGGTGGGTGGGGTCTGAGAGAAAGACCCACAAGAAATGAGACGCACCCGAAGGCAAATAAAAGGGGGAGTGAGGGAAAAGGAAAGGAAGGAGACGAGAACGGTGGACCAAGAGAACAGGCCCACGTGGCCTAGCCAGGGGAAGCCCCTGGAAGAGTGAGCCGGAGGTGGCAAGGAGCCATGGTGACCAGCAGAAGAGTGGCCGGTGTGGAGAGGGTGGCACCGCAGCAAGGTGGCCTAGTGAGCTGGTCCCTGGAGATGGCCAGGGATGGGGAAAGCTGATTTGCACATCAGCCATTGTGGAAGAAGTTTGAAGAGCCTTGGAGAAGCTGAACAGCTCGGAATACTGGAGGGAGAAGGGAAGAGAAGATGTTGGAGAAAGACTGGACTTGGCAGAGTGCCTGCCTCAGGTCTGGAGGGGCGAAGGGCACCATCTTGGACATGTGTCTTTGGGACCTTTGGGATGAGAATGGTGACTGGGGTCAGATGACTGCCACGTGTGGCTGTGAGGACTTTTCGTTATCCTGGATGATTTCCCTTGTTAATAAAACCTGTTGTTAAACTGCATTTGAGTGGCAGCTGCTAGCACGGAAGAGGTTTTTTTAAGTTTTTTTTTTTTTCCCCTGTGGCTTTCTAGTTGTCGGCTTCTCCCCTTTCTGACTGGATTTCAGCTCCGCTAAAGTTCTTCTCTGGTGACATTCTGATACTTAACAGTGGGTTTGGCCTGTACAGGGCAGATGGCAGAAGGCTACACAGGCGAGTTTAGGGGTTTCGGGGTGCCCCTCCCCTGCCTTCTAACAGTTGAGACACACGCCCTATCAGCAGAGAACTGCCAGGTGGACCTGCGTGCCAGCGTGGCATGGGGGCTGCCCTCATGCCCCGTTAGAGAGCCCCGCCCAGCAGCCCTTCCCTTTATCCCTCGCCCTCAGGTGCGGGACAGCTGGAGCCAGTGGAGACTTGGCCGCAGCCAGGACAGCGCTCTTGGGGATGAGAAATGTGTGTCCGCCCCGTGGGCCTGTCGTGTTCACGGAGTGGCACATGGACCAGCCACAGCAGCATCCTTGGAAATGTGTTTGAAAAGCAAGTTCCCCATCCCCATCCAAACTTACCGTGCGGGAACAGCAGGCAGGGCCCTGGGTCTGGGCTTGCACCAGCTCTGACGAGCCCCAGAGAGGTGAAGGGGCATGCCCACCGCGACAGGGAGGGTGATGCCCCCATCTCCTGCCCCCCGCCCCTCGTGGTACCCAGGCTATCCTGCAGATCGAGAACAGACACAGGTGTGTTTGCAGAGCGCACCTGGCAGCCCACAAACCATGGGGCATCCTGGCAGTGACCCCAGGGTCCTGCAGCTGTCTCTGCAGCACCCAGGGCAGCACGGTAGGTGTCCACGCTCCATCTCAGGGTTGCACTTGTGCGCAGGGACACTGCCAGGGACTCAGCCAGGGTCAGGCCCCCGTGGCCCACACCAGACACGTGCGCAGAAGTCTGGCTGCTCGCCCTCCGCGTCTGCGGGGAGGGTGCAGGCGCCTGCTCAGAATCCAGGCATTAGTTGGCCTCGTCTCCGCGAGGGGACGGCGTCAGCTCCTCCTTCCTGGGATTCTGGGGGAGCTAGCTGCACGGCTTGCTGTGCAGCGGGTGTGACATGGAGCTGGTGCAAGGACGATGGACAGGCAGGCTGCCCTTCGCACCGTTTCACGCTCAGTTCCAACGACACTGTGAGTATCTCGCCCCAGACCGTGGCCCACCCCGAAGCTAAGCTGAGCCCAACGTGCCGGTTAGAGCCCCGCTCAGCCCGCAGGTCGGCAGTGCGCGCCCCAGACTGGCGGAGGGATGGTCAAGTGGCATCGACAGGCCTCTGGACAACAGGCCAGCAGAGGGGCCAAAGCCCCTTCTGTGCGGGAGCCCGGGAAGCTGCATCTCCTCCCGTGACCAGTGGCGCAACCACTCCTGAGTGGGCACCTGGATAATCCAGCGTGGACGCAGGCAGTTCCACCAGGCCACCAGGTCCCGGTCACACCGCTGGCTCAGGGGCCACGGCTCCCCACTGGCCACCTGCTCAGCAGAGCCCAGACACCCCGAAGCTGAGCCCCTCGGCCTGCAGAAAGCACAGGCCTCGCTGCCCCTGCAGGTCCAGTGGGAATCCCAAGCAGCCTCCTGTCGGCCCGCCGGGGTCAGGCATTCATTCTAATCCATCCCGAGACCGGGGACATGTGACCAGCCGTGGCCAACTCTCCCCAGATCCCACGAGCCACAGGCACGAGCGAGGTGGGAAGTGGCCTCTCAAGGAGTGGGGTTCCCGCCCGAGAGGAGAGGAGGGAAGCCAGAAGCTCCTGCAGAGTGGACATCCACGCTGGGCTCGGCCTCTGCCCAGACCACGGCGGGCCCTGCAGGCCAGGAGCGGGAGGCTGGGCCTGGGCAGGGAGGCCCCGGGCTCCGGGAGGCCGGGGCTGCTGGGAAGCACAGGCGAGACCCTTCTGCGACCGGTCAGGAAGCTGGCTCAGTGGCGCACAGCTTCGGTGGCTGCTGGCCACGGCACGTAGCAGAGCAGCATTTTCTTTTTCTCGTAGCCAGCGTCATCGTGGGAACAGGAAGGAGGACAGCAGAAACAGGCTCCGTCTCTATTATCTATTTCTGGGGAGCAAGATTGCTCCCGACTGGCCGGCTTAGAATAACACACAGCGATTAAGCCCCAGTCTCTGCGGCTCAGAGTCCAGGTGTGGGAGCCCGAGAACAGACCATCAAGGCGTCGCCAGCCGGTCTTGTCTGAGGGCAAGGGGGTACCTCTGAGGTCACTGGGCTGGCAGCAATCAGCTGCAGGTGCCTGTGGGACATAAGACCTTGAGGTCTTGGGGTGCTGGAGGCGAGAGCCACCTCAGCTTCCTGGCTGCTCTGACCTCTGTCTTTGATGGCGCCATCTTGCTCCATCAAACCAGCGCGTAGAGAGGCTCCAGCTGACAGGAGCCTCGATCTCATGTGATGTTACCCCGCCCCCAGCCCCTGTGCTTCATTCCACTGATAACAAGTCTAAGGAGCCAATTCCAGGCTAAGGAATGAGACCAGGAGCAGGGAGCAGGGCTGACTTTGTCATCTGTGCCCACAGGTCACTGTGACAGGCAACGTGGGCAGTGAGCTTTCAGGCATGAGGCTGGAGCTCCGTTTGCACGCAAGGTCTGTGCCAAATATGTGCGAAGCTGCCAGAGTGCTCACCTCTTCCTGGCCAGCTTTCCTACCCCCTGCCAATCACTCAAAGTCAGATTCAGCTTCCTCGTGTGCAAACAGGTGGATAAATCTGCCTTCATGGGAGTACTAAGAACTAAATGAGTTCCCAACATAAATGCTTTCATTAGTGCCAACGGGTGCAGTGTTCAGTAAGTCTTACACACACACACACAGAGAGGGAGAGAGAGAGAGAGAACAGAACACATCAAGAGCAGTACAGACTCCCCACATCACAGAGCAGGACATACCTGATGATTGTAGCCACCTGAGCTTTCAGTGCTGATGCAGGCTGGGAATGCAGAACTCCTAGGTGGACTTTACAAGAAAAATTCTACCTGTTCCTCCCCTGCAGCCTGCTGTTCCCAGGTCTCCATGAGAGCAAAGGGATAGCCAGAGGGTGGAACTCCAAGCCCAGAGCTGCTTCCTTTATTTGCTTTAGCTTTGGGGCATCTGTGTAATACGTGTGTGTTTTTGGCAGGGGGAGGATTCAGTATCTCAAGTAAATTAAGCAAATTACAGGAATCAAGACATCAGCGTGATGGAGATGACAGTGCTAAGAAGGAGACCTTGGCCACCCTGTCCAGCTGTTCAAGAGGAGAGCACCAGAGAGGGAGGAAATTTACTGAGGTCTTAGTGCCAAGGTGGCACCAGAAGCCCTCCCAGCTGCCCACTCTCCACTGCTCACTGCACCTCTGCCCAGAGTGTACTTGACCCTGAGTTGGAGTTGGAGAACTGAAGCCATTTAAAAGCACACTGTTGACTGGGCTTTCTGTATTCCTGTGTAAGACTGCCATGAAGATATGCTAAGCAGAACCAGTCGACAGTGATGTGCCAGGTCAGCACCAACCACCAGCACACATGTGCCGTTTTGAACACGACTGCGTTACTAAGCGTGGAATGCTAATATGAAGTGTGCACTAAATTGCACTTTAAAAGCATCACAGGAGGCTGAGATTGCTCTTTAAAGGAACCCTATGAGGAATACTTTGATAGAGTAAGAAAGGAAATGCATCTTTAACAATGGAATAAAAATCACTCATTTGAGTCTTATAAATCCGGAATGTGGTAGATGGGACTTCCTTCGAGCATATTGCTTTTTATGTGCCTGGCATATGCCAGCGCACTCGTATATAAATCAGCTGGGTAACTACGGCTGAAGGGCAACAGCTTGACCTAATACCAACCCCCTCACACCTGTTGTTCCCCATCCATCCCTCTAATAATCTACTGTCACCCCCAAAATATGTAACTAAACAAGATCGGGGTGACTTCGAAGAAGGAGAGCAGACCTCAGAGGAAACCTGAGGTCAACTTCTTTGATTGATTGCAGCCCACCATCCCTCTGGGTCTCATTCTCTTCATCTGTAAAAAAGAAATGTAATTGCTCAACTTTGAAGAAATGCAGTTGCTCAATTTTGAAGATCAAATCACATGCGAAGGCAAAAGTTTTGATCAGAAGAGAACTAATGGGGGAGAATTAGCAGGAAGAAAGGACAGGCTCACAATGAGATAGTCCGTGTTCTCCTCCCTCATCCTCATGAACAGTTCACTCATCAGGAATTGCCCCAGCTCCCCTGCCCCCCAGTTCAGCTCCCTAGGCTGTACCCTCTCCTCCAACACTATACTGAGGCCCTACACCTGTCACCTCTGTATTAAACCAAGCTCCTCACAGATCTCCCTGCACCAAATTATAGTCACCACCAACCCACTGTCCAGATCACAGTAAGGAAAATTTTCCAAAATGGCTTAATGACTCCCCAATGCGCATAAGAAAGCAAAAAGATTTCCTCCTTGTGTGAAGCTTGGCAGAGTTTTCAAGGTTTTGCTCCACCCACCTCTGTGTATTAGCCGGGATGAGCTGTGTTTTGCTGCATAAACAAGCATCCCCAACATCTCATTCTGCACATTCAGAGCTTGGGGAAGTTGTAGTGAGGAGCCTTTGCTCATTGTCTTCACTCGGTGACTTAGGATGGCTGACACATGACCCTCAGCATGTGCCTCTGTGACCACTAAACAGAAGGAAGAGAACACAGCAAGCCAGGCTCTGGCGTACACCTTCTATTCAGCTCATATGTCATTTGCTAAACAAGCAGGTGATGCAAAGCCAGCAGAGAGAAAACAATGTTTAGACAAATAACTCTAGTGATTTCATACTTCTCTCTGCCTGTAAGCAGCCTTGTCTTTTAGGCTCATCTCAAGGGTCTACTCCTTCAGGAAGACTTCCGTGTTTATTCTTCTAGCTAGGCAGTAACGTACATGCTCTGGCTTTTCGTGTTCTTTCTCCCTCCCCACACAGAACACTCTTTTAGGGTGAGTTTCACATCTTATTCACACAGGATGTGGTATGTGTGGTATTGTGAGCTTACCTGTGCTCAGACAATAGATGTGTGTCAGTGTTAAACATTTATTATTGTCCACACCCTGGCAAGGGCAACCTTTGAGCTTCAAGGATGAAAATGGGCTGACGTTGCTGACCATTTGGAGGCAAAAGGCAGAATTGACTGCCATGTTATCAGGGACATTGTGTTTTCCCTGGGGAGCCCTGTGAACTGCCACTGTGCTAAGCACTTACTAGTTTCCCTCATTCCCACAGCAACCCTGAGGGCATAGATGTGATGAGGTTATCCCACTTACTGCATGAAGGAAACATTGGAGGTGGAAGGACTTGCCAAAGGTCAAATTCCCCTCTCACCCCTGCAATCTGCAGCTCACTTCACCAGGAGTCCGGGCCTGGATAAGGACTGGGATTGAGCTCAAAGAGCAGCTTCTGCATATCTGTGCGACTGGTTCTGACAGACACTCCCTGCTGTCTCCACCTGACCTGGGTAATCCCCTGGGGCTTGACCTCAGTCTGCCCAGGCCTGAGTTATTAAGTTGACCTCTTTTTGGCCTGACCACTCATAGATGACCCATTGTTATATGACTGTTCCTAAGTACTCTGATCAGCACACAGTCCAGGGATCAAAAGGAGGTTCAAACCAGTTCCACCACTGACCTGCTATGTGACGAACATCACTTATCATGCAGAGCTTCTAGTTCCCCATTTACAAAGAAAGAGCAACATTATCTCACTTGAAGGAGTACATTAAACGAGGGATAAAACACCAGTCCTAGACCTGGCTGATAATAGGAGCTTCTCTTTCGAGAGCCACGGTCAGCTGCTATCGGCCCTAATCACGTTAATTCTGTAGGTAGCAATTAGCAGTCGCCCATCCACCGACCTGTTACCCACCTGCAACAACACAAGGGACTGGCACCAGACAGAAATCGACCACCCAAGGAGGGCCTGGCCCTGTGCTCCCAGGTTCTTCCCAGGCACAGCTGAGGTGTGAGCAGAGCACAGCGGGAGGTGCTCAGCTGTGGCTGAGGGTGCTCTTCGGAAGGAAGACTGGAGGAAAGTGATGCTGGGCTTCCAAACCAAGCTGCGGGTACTGACTCTGCCTTGGTGGTACTTCTGGACAATGGTGTAGGGTAAATGAGCTAGTCAGGCTTTCTCCATCCTGAGCCTGTGTAGAACCAGCCCCTGTGGTGTGGTGTTCACACCATGACTGTGCAGGGGAGTGTGCTCATGCATGAGTGGGCTCCCCTGGGCCTGGAGCGAAGGGCTAAAATGGTAGCACAACCCCAGGGTGTGAGCACAGCACAAACAAGATCACAGAGAGACAAAGAGGCCAGAGGAAGAACATGAAGATTCCTGGAGGACTAAGGAGCTCACCTCCTCCCACCCCCACTCTCCAGCCCCAGCCCTTCCTGCCCTACCTGTGCATCTGTGTAACTGCTGGAACCAAGAAAGAAACCTGATGCTTGTGCTGCCTCTGGCGTCATGAACAGAGTGGTTGCATGACAACTGGCAGTGAGGATGGGATTGGTCAATGCAGAGGAAACCCACGGAGCCACAGACGGCAGGATGGTCCAGCAGGGACAAGTGGGTTCGCTTCTCAATGTGCGCAGATCAAATGATGACATCAGGCTTTTGAAAGGAGAGCGGATTGACAAGGAGGTAGGAAAAGAAGCTCCCATCTACCTCTGGTTAAGAAATAACATCATGTTATATAGGTTTGGGGGATCAGCCAAACCTCGGACCAGGACTGAGAGCAAAGGAATGGAATGTCACTGGCTGAAAAGTAAGCCAGGGGCAATGAAGTGTGGACCCTGCCAAAGACCACTGGGTTGAGAGAGGGAACTTCATGGAGGAAGAAGCAGACGTCCTTCAGCTGACCAGAGTTCTGGGCTTCTGATGCTAGGCTCTGGCTGTCAGGACCCCAGCCTGTGCGGGTCATCTCCCAGCTCCAAGCCAACCTGGAACTCAGCGGAAGGCTAGCTGCTGGCCTCTGTGCTGTGTCTGTGAAAGCACATCTCAGCGGAAAGTTCGGATGAGGTTTTTGGGGTTTTCTGTTTGCTTCTGTTTGTGTTTCTTTTCAGGGTCTGAAAGCTCCTTCACCATTTAGCATTCGTGGGGGAGGGAATTTGGAATCCAGGCCTTTTCACTTCAGTTCTCCTTTTCCCTTTGGCCGTGTCTCCTCTGTGGCATCTGGTTTCTGTTACTAGACAGATGACACTTGGGTCCCGAGTTCCTTAACCTCCCAAGGACTCTGAGCATCCATTGGCCTTATCAGAGCTGCATCTTCCAAGCCAGAGGAATGTGCCAGGAAGGAGGGAGAAGCAGCCAGGAGCCAGCTGGAAGCCACAGATCAAAGGGGGAATATGGAGCAGAACCTGGCCTGGGGCCAGCCCACCCAAAGCCTCCAGCTGTCACAGGCCAACTCACTGTCCCAGAACTTTCCAGGGGATCCTGCCCACCTCCTCATCCCAGGCTCACTGCAAGGGGCTGAGCCAGCCCCAGAGGAGATAGATCTGCCAATTGTCTTGAAAAGAAGAAAGCTCTCCACAAGAGAAAGTTCTTTCTGTGTCATCGTCACCATTGTTGAAAGAGAATAAATGAACTCAGTGTTGAAAGCGATCTCCTCCAGGTGCTTATAGCGATGCTGGCATCCTCAGCATTAGGAGGAGCAGCGAGGAAGAGACAGCTGCTAAGGGACCAGTCTCACTAAGGGGCCAGGTCCTCAGCTCCATATTAAAAACATCTTTTTGCTGTATCCACAGAGAAACTTCAGCAACGCTGGAAGGTGTGAGACCCCCTAAATCTGACGCCAGAACCAGAAGATAAAGCAGCAAAACAACAGTGATGGGATTAGAGAAGTCAGCCTCCAACAAGAAAGCTCAGACAGACCACAAATAGATATAGATTGGCCACCCAATACAATCTTAAGACTGAAAACCTACCAGCAAGGTTGGCCTGGTTCCAAGAACACAGTCCCTCACCCAGTGGAAGGACACTGCCACAGGAAAGAAAGAGACTAATGAACTTAGTACAGACTAGTAAACAACAAAGAATAGGGTTTGAGAGAATGGAGGGGGCACCAGAGGGAGGAGGGGGGCAAGTATCCCAAGAACCATTTACTGAGGTTGTGATTTAAAGAGAATGAATGAATGAATGAATGAATGAATGAATGAATGAATGAATGAATGAATGAATGAATGAATGAATGGAAGCATCCTCTGCTTCTCCCTGTCAAGCTGCAGCCTGTTCTCCAGAACTCAGAAGGTAACCCCAGCCTCTCAGGGCTACTTCTGAGTCCACCTCTGAGCTTGCATTGCTCCAAAGTCCACCGCTGCTTTCAGAAGACCATGCTGGGTACCAGAGGCCTATCCTTGGGATGAAACTGCATTTGCCCACAGATAAGGCCAGAGACAGCTCTGAAGTGAGGCAGGACCCTAAGAAGTCACTGATTTGCTGGTACACAGCCCCCATCCTCTTCCTGCACACTTCAAAACAAGGGGGTAAAAATGGTTAAGAGTATTTGTGTGTAACCTACACATGTCCTCGTGCATAGTTTAACTCAGCCCTGGATCACTTACCATACTGTTATTGGGTAGAAGCTTTCTAACTTTTAACTTCTAACTCAAATCATCTGCCTGGTCCTCCCAGGCAGATCCAAATCCGAAGATGTGGTCTATATACACAATGCAATATGGCTGTCATCAATTAAAGATGACAAATTTGCTGGGCACGGTGGCTCGTGCCCATAAGCTTCAGCCTATGAAGCGGCCAGGGCTAGGGATCGTGGTTCAAGTCCCACCTGGGGCACGTAACAAGACCTAGTTCCAAAAAATAGCTGGGTGTGGTGGCATGTGCCTGTAATCCCAACTACCTGGGAAGCTGAGGCTGGGGATCGCTTGAGTCTGTGGTACCCCGGGCAATGTGAGCCTGCGGTTCCACAGGCAAAAATAGCGGGACCTAGTCAAAAATAATAATAATAATAAAAAAAAATAAAAATGATAAATCTGATGATTTTATGATAACAAGGATGCACCTAGAAGAAATCATATTAACAGAAACAAGTCAGAAAGAAAAAGACAGAATCCCAATGGTTTCACTAATATATGAGACATTGGAAAAACAAATAAAAGGCTAGGAGGAAAAGTCAAAACAAGCTAACAACCAAACTGAAGGAGGGAAAGACCATTCACCTTTGTTATGCAGATTATAGCCACCTTCTTCTCAACTCCCTGCCCCAGAGACTACAAGGAAAAAAAACCTCAGAAACTGCAGTTTACAACTTACCAGCTTGCTCAGTTACCCTTTGCAGCTCCTGCAACTTAAAGACATTCAAAATTGTGGGTTCTTTCTGCCACCCCCAGTCTTTTCACTAAAATCCCAAGCCAGAACAAGACTTTTAGAGTGCAGACTAATTTATTACTAAACAAAGTGCATTCCTGTTTACTACAGAAAGAAACATAAGAAAAACTCTGACTACTCCAACATTGTCCAAAACCTTCCTCAACATTGTCCAAAGTCCCATCTTTGCCCAGATTGTCCAAAACCCTCAGTTCTTTAGTCCTGTCAACCTCACCACTTGTCCGGTCCTTCAGAGTTCATTTACATGTGCTTGAAGAGTAGACATCTTTCTTTGGCGTTCTCCAGCTCTTCCAAGCAGGCAGTCGAGAGAGCGTGCTGTCTTCTCCTAGTTGTCCTCCAGGTAGTAGATACTCCATAGTGATGTGATATGGCCTCACCTAACTATCATCCACAGCCTAAGTTTTACTTCTAGGCCAAAGGTCATTTTCAATCCAAGGATCTCCTGGTCCCAGGAAATTAGGAACAAGCTTGCCTAATTGACCATCCGAGAAACACCAACCAATCAGAGGGTGACAAGCTCACTTGACTGGTCCTCCGATGGAAACCAGCCAACCGGAAGATGACCTGTCTGCACCAGACCACCACAACGGCCACCAGGACCTAAAAACTGTATACAAGACTGGACTCAGGGGACAGAGGGGATCCACTCTCCATGTTCTGATGGCACTGCTTAGGCGGTGGACCAGGCTGAAGGTGGACCCTAGCTTAAGCTAGTTAATAAAGCCGCTCTTGATCTTACATTCTGTGTGAGTGGAGGGTATTTATTCTGAAAACTGTGATGCAGATTTAACAATAGTACAGGAACCAGCAAAGTTTATTTGGGTCTAGCTCACATGGCCTCTCCAAAAATATTTAAGTCAAACTCAGCAAGACACACTCCAACACAGAGTTCAAATCTCCAACCTCTTTAGCTCTCAGCAGCACATTCAGCTTACACTACTAAGAGCCATGAGCTATCAGACTGGACCAAACCCCAGGCCTGAGGCCCCTCATGGTCTCCTGGCCTCGCCTCCATCTTTCCTCTCAAAAGGATGAAATCCCTTTGTTCCTCAAGCCTCCTTATACCTTTCTTCCCAAGTTCTCCTGCCAAGGAAAGTCTTCACAAGCAGGTATGCAAATCAAAGTACTACAGGCAGAGGGGTTTGAGTTTTAAGCCAAAAAGTCTTTATATATATATATATATATATAATTTTTCTATACATTATAATTACATATCAATTATATATATAAATAATATATTTATAGTATATTTATATATATATATAAATTTATATATTTATATATATAAAACTCCAAATTACTTTAACATGGTTCAAAACTTTTTTCAACATTGTCTAAAGTCCTTTCCCCAGATTGTCTAAAAATCCTCAGTCTCTCAGTCCTGATCATTTGATGAACATCAGAGTTCATCTCCACATGCTCAAAGACATCTTCCTTTGGCTGCTCCTTTGGCTGCTACAACTCTTCCATGCCATCTTCTCCTTGTCCTCCTCCAGGTAGTAGAAAGAAGCTCCATAGTACTGGAACCAGCAAAGTTCACTTTTCTTTCAGGCCTGACTTTCACCCGGCCTCTCCCAGACACAAGTCAAACTCAGCAAAACAAACTCCAACATAGAGTTTAAATCTCCAAACTCCTTAACTTCCTTTAACAGGCACACTCTTAGCTTGGGCCAGCCAAAGGCTGCAGGCCCCAGGCCTTGGCCACATGGCCACATCTTCATCCCACAAATGGCAGAAACAAAAATCTAAAATCAAAGTCAAAGTCAAAATCAGAATCAGAATCAAAATTAAAATCCAAAATCAAAATCCAAAATCAGAATCCCCTTGTTTGTTCCAACCTTCTTTATATATCCTATTTCTGTTTTCCTGCCTTCCAGAAACAGCTCCTAAGTTATCACATTACAAAGAAAAAACCTGTTTTACTACTTCCTCCCCCTTGTATTTTTCTAAAAGAAAATTCTAATCAAGGCCATTCTCACATTTTAGCATATCTTCTTTAAAATCTGCACGCTTAAACAGAAGACAATGACACCCAGGGGGGTAGGTGCCCCCCCACCCCCATCACTACTCAGCTCTCTGTAAAATTTGCAAGTCTATAGTAACAGGAAAGTAGCTAGATCTTTATCAGATGTTTGTATCAACTATTAATGGCTGGGTGGGTAGGCTTCAGGCATCAATACCTGGTAAATGTAGATGCCATGCAAATAGAGTCTGTGTACTCTACTCTCCAGGGAATAATGACAAGAATGCTGTCTGGGTACTTCAGTGTGGACCAAACTACAATGTTCAGTATGAAAACTAAGATGGATTTTTGATCTGCAGTTGATTGAACCATGAATGTCAAACCCAAGGGTGGAGATACTTTGTGCAATTCAGTGGTTTGTGCAAACGTCACCACACTCTATGTTATAACATTTTCATCACTGCTAAAAGTAACTGATTCAGTTATCACTCTTCCTCCAACTCACCCTTTCCCCAGGTACCCACCAATCTACTTCTTGTCTCTAGATATTCACCCATGCTGGACATTTCACTAGAAAGGTCTCGTTATATGCAGTCTTTGGTAGTAGGTGTCTTTCTCTTAGGGTGGCATCTTCATGCGCACATTTGTAGCATCTTCACTCCTTTTCACGCCCACATAATATTCCTTTGCGTGGATGCACTACTTTCTACTTCTATAATCATTATTCATTATGCATTCGTTTGCTGAACACATGGGTTGTTTCTACTTTTTGACTATTGTGAAAATATCATCACAAACATTGTTGTGTGGATCTAAATTTCATTTCTCTTGTGTGTGTAACCAGGAGTAGAAAGACCATAGCTTTTTGCAGAGTGACCCATCACAGACACAAACCATAGTCTCGGTGTAATTAAAATGAGCCTTTATTAGCCAATCAGCAACTGCCTCTTTCCCCATCATGACATCAGGTAAGAGAGAGCAGCCCCGTCCTTTGGAGAACCCGTCCTTTGGAGTGGTTATATAGTCACAGACCAGGACCACATTCTTGTCAGGGGGCAGTTAAAATTCACGTAGGGTAAGTGAGATTTTCCAGAAGCAGATGCAAAGACAAAGAATATTCCTGATTTTACACCACAAGACAAGGAATGTAACCAGTAGTTGCTTATACTTTCTCTTTCCTGACTTTACACCACAAAGACAAGGACCTTACTTCCATAAGTTAACTCACTGAGACCTGGTGTCTGTATGAAAAAGGACCTGGCTTTCTTGGATCTCAGCCCCTATCCCTTCCTGGAGCATCTGTTACAACAGCACACTCCAAAAAAGCAAGAGATAGCCATCCAGAGTGACACGGTAAACATAGGTGGCCCACAGAAGCCTGGTGCTTCTCTTGTCCCCACAAATGCTGTTCCCAATCCCTGAGGCAGGGTCTGGCTGGGTCCTTCTATGGTCAGCATTCAGCTCACATGACGACTCTCAGGACCACCCTGTGTCCACAAAGTCCCCAGGTGTCTGACTGCTGGAAATGATTATAATTTTGTTAATAACTAACATAGTCTCTGGTCAGCACCAGGGGGACGCTATCATTTGCTCAGCACCTTCGCTTTAAGCACACAACATGTGGGAACCACTGAAGACTTCAACCCGGCAAGAACGATGGTCATATTTAGAAAGACTCTAGCCACAAGAGGGTCAGTAGGTGACAAGAGTCCAGATGGAGGTCAGCAGGTCTGGTAGAGGGGAGACCTGCGGTTGTAGACAGTGGGAGGCTCTGACTGTGGGGTTAGACAGTGCATGTGTGTGAAAGTTGGGCTGCCTTAGGGAGTGAGGAAGAGTCAAGTTTAAAAGCTGCCAAAAGGAGAGGGAAATAAAGAGCTTCGAGACGTCCAGCCTGGCTCCTCCCTGGGGCTGAGGACGGAGTATAATCCAGGACCATGTCATCAAAGTGTCCCTGTTTTTGGAGGGTCAAAAAAAAAAAGGAAGGGTCAACTCAATGTGCCACTTTGCCTCTTTCAAGGAAATACAGAAACATGTGCATCCAACCGTGGATGATTGGATTAATGCGGAGATGGATTAAAAATGCCTCCAGTGTCAGCACCGAAGAAAGATCTTAGAGGGGATTCCATCTCAGGCCCCTCCACGTCACCCCCCCTCCTGTTCGAGCCACTCGCCATTGATCTGTCCCATCGGAGCCTGTTCTGAGAGTGAGAATCATGAGGAAGGTCTTTATTCACACAGAGGTCCCATGATCATCTTGTGTCAGGCAGGCGCGTCAAAGCATCCCAGTTCTCCCAGGCATGCAAATCAGCCTATTTCCAACCCCACTCTCTGCCAGGGTGTGCTACGAACAGCAGCAGTGTGAAGGAAACATCTCCTCCGTGCATGTGTCTAGTAAGCAATCCAGAACCAATAGACCTGTGACGACGGTGCTGGCGTTTCATAGTAAAAGTCCTGGCGTGTCAAGCACTTGAAATGTTCCTGGTTCCATTGAAAATGTGACTTGTGATTCCATGCAGCCGCCCTGAGACGCAGATGTTCTCATCGTGTCCCTTCTGCTCTTGAGCAATACAGACTTTGGTCCAAGGTTCTGTGTGTCTTAGCGATGCAGCCGGGGGAGAACTCAAAGAGCCCCACCAGCCCTGCACACCTGCCACCTCATGACCCCACTCACGGGGAGCTGACATTTCTGGAAATCAGATTCAATGCCAACCACATTTCTGCACACTCTTTGCACCTACTTTATCCTCACAGCGCCCAGGAAAGAGGACAGGATGGCATCCAGATTCCACAGGTCAACTTTGTGGGATCCATTTCCACTCCCCACGCTCCTTAGTTATAAAGCCTGGCCAAGTTTTTATCCTCCCCGTGCCTGTTTCCTCGTCTTCAGTACGGGGATATGATATGCCAGCTTTGCAGGTCGTTGCAAAGACTTCATGCATGCTCACCTGTGATGTGACTCAAGCGGCCACACCAAGGATTGATCTCGGTACAGCCAGAAAGGGACCCCACAGAGGTTCATCTGTTCGCCTGTTATTTCACAGACCCTCAGTGGCCAAGACTGTATCCTGTCCAGGTCCAAAACCAGGGATTTTTGCCTACTGAATCTTGCAGACCCAGAATCAACACAAGGGCTGAGTGAGTGAAGAACGCTTGGGTTAAAAATAGCTCTGGCTGGTCTGGTACCTTTTACAACCTGGCCAGTTTCACACGTGCAGTTTCTTTTGATAACGAATTGCCTGTGAAGTGCTATCATTCCTTTGAAAGATAAAAACGTAGGACCAAGAGATGGAAAATCTCTCGAGCCGTCCAACTGCCCCAATGTGATCCCAAGACTAGGATTTGTTCCTTGGTCCTTGACACAAAACTAACTCCCTTTTTTACAGCAGGTGGGTGTGAACGGATGGAATGCAAGAAGGAGAGCAAGATCCAAAACAGCTGCTTCCAGCTGCAAACCTCTCAGGCAGCGAGACCACAGGAACGTTAGCGGTTACGTCCAGCCTGTGCTGACTTCCGATGAGACCGTCAGCCTTTGGGTAAATGGCTTCACTGCGTGGGGGTGAGATAGCACCACCTTGCAGGAGTAGTGAGATGACTGGGTCCTCACAGCTGGCATCAAATCAGTTCACGGAGGCCACTAGCAGATTCACACCAGCCCAGGACATCACACCGCAGCAAGCACGCTGAGGAGTCAGACCTCAGTGTGGAAGCTGAGTAAGTCATGGGGAAATTGGGATGGGGTGAGGGGTGGGAGGGTCCCGTGGGAGAGCAACTAACCCCCTCTGGTTCACTCCCGCTCCGATCAGCCCACTCCAGGATTAAGAAAAACCATACTGATGCAGCTGCAGACCCAGAAGAGGGGCGAGGCACACACATATCCTGGGAAGAACCCACAATAAGCACCCAACACTGAACTGTCATGCAATTTTGTGCTGACGTAGCACAGAATCACACCTACAACATCACCAGGCGCTGGAAGCTCGAACTCCGGTTCTGGTACGCCTTCAGAGAGAGCAGTGTGACCTCCCCAGCCTGTCTTTTCCACGGGGAGTGGAAGACCACAGAATGGGTCAGTGACCTCACAGCAGAACTGCACTTCAAGGGAATGGAGACGAGAAAGACTAATCATCTGCTGATGTCTGTCCCCGTGGAGGAACCTTTCTTGGACAATGGCTGTGAGTCAGGTTCCCTAAGCTAGAGACTGCAACCTCGCGTGATGAAGCAGTGACATGCATCAGAACACAGAAGGGAAGAGACAAGCAGCAAGGAGGAGCAGGCCCTGACAGACAGCAATCGAGCTTGGACTGGCTGCCCGAGGCGAAGATAAACCGGAAATCTAAGCAGCGTGGTCAACCGGGTCCCAGGAACCCAGATCCTCAGGCAGGAAAAGGACACAGATCCAGAAGAAGAAGAGACCAAAGGGCGGAACGTGGACCAGTACACAACGGAGGAGTCGGGGTGACCGGAAGGGGTGGTCGGGGGACAGGGGGGCCATTCCCAAGGGGATCAACACCCACACAAACATGACGATGTATGAAATCTGAAAAGATATAGAGGAGTTTAATAAAAAGCACAATAAGGACTTCGCAGGACAAGAAAATCAGCGGAAGTGGTGCCAGTGGTAACCGACCAGCTCAGCAAACTTACCAAGAACCTGAGATGGTTTCATCTTCCCACTCTGCCACCTCCGCATATGAACCAGGTCACCCTGGAGCTGTCCGCACGTGACACAAAGGCTGGGAGAGAGAACTCCAGGCTTGGGCTGCTTTTGCAAAATGAGGCGCACCTTCTAGAAGCATCCAGGGAGACTTCCTCAGTGTCTTCTCCGGGTCACCATTTAGCTCCACTTCACGCAGCGTCCAGCGGGCGAACGGACCACATGATTGGGGGAGGGTCATCGACGTGGTCTTCAAGGAAGGTCAGGTGATGCTGCGCGTCCCTGCTGGGGGCAGGCTTGGCCCCTCAGGCCTGAGCTTATCCCCAGCTACTTCCACCCCCCTGCTCTGCTGCTTCCCCAGTTGCCGCAAGCTTCTATATCCTTCTTTCTCACTCTTTTTTGTTTTGGAGACGGGGTATTGCAGACTCAAGTTGCCCGGGATACCGCGAACTCAAGCGATCCCCAGCCTCAGCCTCCCAGGTAGCTGGGATTACAGACGCCTGCCACGGCGCCTGGCTGCTTTTTCGAGACCAGGTCTCACTATGTTGCATAGGGCAGTCTTGAACCAGCGAACTCAAGCGATCCCGGGTCTCTAGCCTCCCAGCACTTGGACAACAGGCGCTCGCCACCACATCTGACTTCTTCTTCAGTCACTCTTTTCCTCTCTCTGTAAAATCCAGTTCAAGAAAATAAATGAAATTCAGTTCAAGGGAGGACAGAAGCCCCAGCAGTCTGAGGGTTTCTTTCTCTCTGCTGTACCTCCTACCCCAACGACCCCACCTCCCCAGCTCCACCACCTCCCACAGGGGCCTGAAAGGACCTGTGTAGTGCCAGTCTTCCTCACCACCTGTGAGCGCCTTGACAGGAGCACAGAGCCTCATTTAGCCATGCCTCTAGGGCCAGCGAGGAGGCCTGGCACCACTGAGCGTAGCATAAATATTTGTTGAAATAACTAATTAAGCAGAATCAAAACCAGCTGGCTGGGGGCGAAGGACAATGGTGGGCTGAGGAAGTAAGGAGGGATGAAGGGGGACTGCTTTTTGAATCTGGTGGGTCAGAAAGGCATGTAGACCAGGTGAGATCTAGGCCCAGCCCCCCCCCCACCACCACCGCTTTGGTCTTGAGAGAGGTGGATGCTCCCGGGTGTGAGTTCTATGTGTCTCCATTCCCTTCTGTCTCTGACACTCTCTGTGGGCTACAGGTGGTGGCTAAAGTCGTTCTTCTCAC
>PVHY01020559.1:0-25330 GCA_004024945.1 Uropsilus gracilis
CGGGAGCTAAGGGGCCAAGGGCTTTGTCTGTCTCATGGTCATACCAGGGGACTCCGTTGGACCCTGACTCTGGCCTGTGTGTCAGCACACACTCTGCGCCAGACCAGACCACAGCTGACCGCACCCCTTCTCATTCACAGGTCGGACTACGATGACTGGAGACCATCTCTGGCCAGCTTGCTTCAACCCATTCCATTCCCCAAAGAGTAAGTCCCAGGTGCAGCCCTCCAGCCAGGTGTGGGGAAAACCTGGGCCATGCTGAGTCACCCTGGGGACAGAGAATTAAAGGCAGAGATGGAGATGATGGGCCGCAGTTGTGGGGTTCCCCGGGGAGGCAGCCCCTCTCAAGGTGGGAAGATCTCAGCAACCACATCAGGATCCATTCCATGCATCGCTCCTGCCTGGCATGCGGCAGTCAGCAGTTTTCTCTACGCATCAGTTGGCACAGTGATACTCGCACCTCCTCCCTCTGAGGGCGCTAGTAAACATCAAACAGTAATGTATGTGGCCTTGCTTGCGGCAGGCTTGTGCTGAGTGTGCCCCGATGATGCCTCCGATCTCAGGCTGCGCGTGGTGGATCCAGCCACAAGCAGACCTGCCATCTCTCTTGCCAGCCCCTAGCCTAACATCGAATTTGCCCCAAGAAAATAGGGAGTAAAATGGCCTGGTGGATAATGGCCTGAGGAGAAGACTTCCTGAAGAACCCGGCCCTAAAATACCTCCAGGTCTCTGTTTTGATAGATTTGAAGAACCGGGGTCCCTGGGGGGGCAGCTCGGGGCTCTCTCCGGAGCCGATTAGCGAGCCTGTGTTTATGAAATGCAGCTCTCTGAGGGGGACATTACATTCAGTAATTGCCCCATTTGCTGGCCTGGCCCATCCCTGGGGCTCTCGGAATTGAGACCGGAGAAATCTGACTCCTGAGGGCCGCTGCCGTCATTGGCTGCAGCCTCTGTCCCCACAGCCCTGGGGACACACGTGGAGGGGGCCCATGATGCAACTGGCTGGGAGCACGGTCCCCGGTCGCCACTCTGCTGTGAGCAGTAATTAGCACGGCCGCACCTTAATTGTGGGGCAATTAACCAACACACCTGGGTCCCAGGCGCCCACGTGCAGCGTGTACACTAGTGCTGCTCCTGTTGACAGGGGAGTGTCCGGGGGCTGTTTGGGGGCACAAGGGTCTCAGTCTGGTCACAGAGGCCTTTGACCTGCAGTTTCAAGTAGGGACCAGATGTTGCCCTTGTGTTCCCAGCTTGCCCCCGGCCGGGTCAGCCCTGAGCTTCAACAGTCCCCAGAGGAAGCTCTCTATCGCTTGCTGTCTCACAAGCGCCTACTAATGGCGGGTCCCTTTGTTTTTCTTGCAGAGCTCTTGCACATGAGAAGTTCACCAAGTGAGTATTTGAACCGTGCCCTTCTTGCCCTCCTCTGTCCCAGAGTCCCAGGTCTCCAGAGACCGGCCGTCTTCCAGCTTGTGGTCTGCCACATACGTTCTGGGGGCCAACATTCTCCTCTTGGAAGTTCTCCTGTGACGCATGTCTGGGCCCTGCTGGAGTTTCGGGGGGGCAGTGCAGGATGTACCCTGAACTCTGACACCTTGCCCGCCCCTACCCGCCTTCTGCAGCCCTGCATCCTGGTCCCCCCAGGCCAGGACCCAGGAATGACCCGCTCCCATCTCATCTTTTTCAGGGAACTGAAGTATGTGATCCAGAGGTTCGCTGAAGACCCACGACAAGAGGTGAGGTTCCATGCCCCCCCCCCCAACACACACGGCAGGCATGCTGTCAGGGCCAGTGCAGGCCATGGGCCACTCCACCCTTTGTGGTCACCCAGGCATTCAGGACGGTTGACTCAGGCTCCTTGCCTTCTGCACAAGCACAGCACACACACACTCCCCTCCCCTGCTGGGTCCAGCCCACGACGTCAGTGGTCTGCTGTGAACTCGGGCTGGCCAGAGGTGGTTTCCGCTGTCTGGCAGCTTCTCCCCGCAACACAGGCCTTGATGCAGTGCAGGCTGGCACCAAGGCTCCCACACGGCTCCGAGATGGGCTCTGGAGCCTCTCTGGTCCGCCACTCCGAGCCCTTTTTGTTTTCTGGGCATGGAGACCGCAGGCCTTCCTGAGGGCCACCTTCGAAGTTTCCCGGGAGCAGGCTTCTGCCACAGAGCCTGTGTGTGAGCAGCGACTCAGGGTGGGCTGGGCACCAACCCGACCTTTCCTTGTACCAGCAGAGCCGCACCGGCTTTTACTCAGTGCCTGCCTGTGTTGGCCACATGCCTTTAGCCATCCCAGCCGCTGCGCGGAGGCTGCCATTCTCCCTCTTTCATATGAGCCTTACCCTCTTCTCTCAGTTGAGGAAACTGAAGTTGCATATATCCCCAAGGCCATACAACAGGTAGGATTTGGGCCCGGGGAGCCTGCTCCAGACAGAGCCTGTACCCACTGGGCCTGGCGCAGCTGCAGAGGAGGGCAGGGTGACCCTCAGCGCCCCCCTTTTGGCATGGAGATGCTGGGAGGATAGAGGAGCGCCTCCCAGGTGGGGGCAGAGCCAGGCACGCAAAAACCCCCCCAAAGCAGGAAGGTTGATGGGGCAGAGGCGGAAGCAAGTTAGCCTCTTCTGGCCACACTGCAAAACCTCGTCCTAGTACAATCCACAGGATCGTGTTCTCAGACACCTCAGTTCTAAGCAGAAATGGCCAATAGGAGACGTTTAAATGGTCAGGTGCCAGCGACGGGGTCACTTGTTCTTAGACCTAAGTCATTCCTTGCCATGTGTGAGGACAGACTCTCAAATTCTCCTGGAGATGAGTGTTTATTTCACACACACATTCTGAAGTTGAAGAATAGAAGTGGTGTTAGCTGCTTCCCCGAGCAGGGGCTGCTGGGGTGGGGGGTAGGGTGGGGGGTTCAAGCCAGGGTAGCATCTGAAAGGTGAGGCACAGAAGGCTGGAGTGAAACCCCCTGCCCCCCCACTCCCGCCCGGCCTCACTTCACCCCATTTCCCTTCTCCCTCCTGCGCTTTTTGCTTTCTGTTTCACCTCCTTCTTTCTCCCCTCCCCCCATGAAGCCAAAGTTGTTTTCTTATAAATTCTTGGCAATGTCCGTTGAACAGCATTATATGCTCCTGATTCCTGGTTCCTCTGAAGTAGATAAGTTAATATTTGATACTCTTCCAACTTGGAGAATTCAAAACCCAGCAGCCTATGTTGTCTGTTTACTTGTGTGTGGGTTGTGATCAATTGACGATCTGTGAGTAAGTGGCTGCAAATTG
This sequence comes from Uropsilus gracilis, assembly GCA_004024945.1. Classification (NCBI taxonomy): domain Eukaryota; kingdom Metazoa; phylum Chordata; class Mammalia; order Eulipotyphla; family Talpidae; genus Uropsilus; species Uropsilus gracilis. The sequence goes on from PVHY01020559.1 coordinate 3,266, forward strand.
TCCTTCATTCCTGAAGGAAAGACTGGGCCTTCTCCTAGGGCGGGCAGTGGATCCGGGACAAAAGCCTTGGTGTGCCGCTGCAGCTGCCAGGTGGATGTGGGTCTCCTCTGCACCCCTCACACACCAGCAACGGCCACTTGGAGGAGGCTGAGAGCCACCGAAAGGCCTGTGCTATGGGGTCTAAAGCTACACCCTCACCTCACCATTACAGGGACCCATCAGGGGAGAGCAGACTCAAAGGGGTATAATGAGACCTATGAGAGCTTGGCAGAAACCCTGAGAGAGATTGAGTGGGACAGGGGCCAGAGAAGGGGATGGAGAGGCAGGGAGGGGGCAGATCCAGCAGGGAGACAAAGGCCTGGGCGGGAAGAGGCAGATGCCCAAAGGCAGAGCGTGAGGCCCTGAGAGTGAGGGTCAGTCATGGCACAGAAACCCAAGTGTGAGAGGGGCTGAGGGCAGAGAGTGAGAGACCCAGAGAGAGCCAAAGATGAAATGTCCCCCATCCCCGAACAGGCACAGGAGATGAGGGGGAGGGGTCAGCTGTTGCTCTGAGACTCTAGCCCCGGGAGTTAGCCACAGACAAGTTTTTTTTTTTTTTTTTAGACTAGGTCTTGCTGTGTTGCCCGGGGTATTCCCAATCTGGGATCAGATCTGAGTAGTCCAGATCCCAGCTTGGACCTGGGATCCCATGGACTCAGGCAATCCCCAGCTTCAACCTTCCAGGTAGCTGGGATTACAGGTGCATGCCACCACTTCCACTATTTTTTTGAGACTAGGTCTCGCTCTGCTGCCTGGGGTAGGTCTTGAACCCATGGACTCAAGCAATACCTAGTCTCAGTCTCCCTTCCTAGGCTGGGATTAAAGGTGCGCACAACCACACCTATCCCACAGACAGACTTTTTTTGGACAGCTGGCCTTGCTAGGGCCTGGCCCTTGGTCCCAGGGGTGGTTGGTGAGTGGCAGGGGGACTGGGTTAGTGGACATCACAGTTCTTCCCCAAAGGCCTGCTGTGGACTTTAGCAGAAGGCTGAGCGTGGCTGACTCAGGCAACTCTTTAATGTCCACACATGCGGATGGTGTTTCTGTGAGACCGGGACTTTGAGTAATGACCCCTGCACTTCTGTCTGTGACAGGTCCACTCGTGCCTGCTGAGTGTGCGGGCTGGCAAAGACGGCTGGTTTCAGCTCTACAGCCCTGGAGGGGTGGCCTGCGATGACGACGGAGAGCTGTTCGCCAGCATGGTATGTTAGGCAGCACAGGTTAGCCTCCCCTGGCTTGTGGGAGCCATCTGGCAGTATGGGCAGCCTGAGATGACCAGGCTAATGTGAGACTAAGAATGAAGGTGCTAGTGACGAACACTGACCTCCCGGGTCATGTTCTCATTTCTTACCTCAGCAGGCCCTAAGCTGGGGCCTGAATGCCTGCTCTACCTGCTCCTTCAGGTAGAGTACCTGTCACCCCATTATGCCCACCAAAGTGTTCACTGCCCACCTCACAGTTCCTTGTAGTAACCACGTTTTCCAAGAGGAACCAGGTGCTTCCTGTGCTTCCAGAAGGCCCAACAGACCTACCCAGTCATCTGGTCCTTGCCATGAGAAGCCAGGGTCAGGATGAGCGTCCCGCCTTGGAAATGAGGGTTCTGAGGTTGCCTATAGTCACATTTGTGGTGACTTCCAGTGCCTTCTTTGTGCTCTGTCAATCACCACGTGTGTACAGTTTTCATCTTCATGGCAACACCAGCCCTGACCTAGGTTGAACCAGGCCCAGAGAAATGCAGTGACTGGCTTGAGGTCACACAGCTCACCCCCCCTCCCCCACCCAGAGCCAGCCTCTTCTAGAAGGGAGGGCTGACTCCACTGTCCAAGAGCAGAGGTTCCTCCAAGTGGTGGTGGCCGCAACTTGGTCCCAAGGATGGTATATGTTCCCTGTGGAGGCGGCTGCCTCAACCAAACCTGGGTTAAGCTGCAGCTCTGCTGGGGCTGACCAGATGGCCTCTGGTTGCTAACTTGGGTGTCCTTTTCTGAAGCAGGGACCACTGTATTGGCTTCTTGGATCACCATGGCGACTGCACATACATAGAAGCTCAGGACTCGGCAGTCACTGCCATGGTGGTTCTCGCCTCTGCTGGGCAGCCAGGTTGGCAGGCGAGCAGCTCACAAAGCTCTCTGCTCTGCTGTGAACTCAGCACCATGTCTGTGCAGTAATGACAAATGGAGCCCCGCTCTGAACCTTCTTGAAAAGGGGCTTATTTTTAGGTCCTTTTCCTTATGCACTGGCTCTCCACTCCTCTCCTGCTGCCTGTGAGTCCCTCCTGAGTGCCCAGTGAGACCTAGGAGTGCCAGCCTGCCTTTGCCACCTCTTTTATGCACTCACCTATGCTGGGGGCTCCTCTGATGTCACAGCATCACCATGGCAACACTCAGTGGTTTCCCCCACCATCAGCCCTTGATGCGTGGACTCAGTGTGGCAGAGAACTCAGCGAGTTGGCAGCTTCCCAGGCCCAGAGATTGCATTTGTATGCCAGAGTCATTAGCAGAAAAAAAAAAATGCACGGAAGGCAGCAGGAGGGCCTGGAACGGCAATGCCTGTCTCCATGGAGATGCCCAGGTGTGGAAGAGGTCCCCAAGATTGGGCTGCCATTCCAACCCACAGAGGGCATCTTGCACGAAGTCCAGGGGAAAGAAGTGAGGCGTTTAGGCCCCTGGCCCTGTTGGTTGAGGATCCCCACCTCTGGGCTCCATCCCAGATACACAGAAAGGGTCACAGTGTTTTGAAAGCTGCCCCACAGCGCCGAGGATGGAGCAGAATGTGCCAGTCCTTGGGTTTCTGGGGCAGGCAACCAACCCAGAGAGGGCTGGAGCCCCCAAGAGCCTGGGAAGGGCAGGGCTGCTCCGGTCCCCTGTCCTCAACAAGACTGGGGTCCTGAAGCAACACCAGGGGCCTGTGGGAGGCCCCCATTTTATGAGACCCCCATTTTATGTGGATCTATGGGTGACACTGAGTGCCTTCGCCACCAGCCATGTCTAGACCTTTCCATCCTCCCAAATGGAACGCCCCCCCCCTTCAAACGCTGATGCCCAGCCCACTCCCTGGCACCCACCATTCTATGTGGTGTCTCTTTCAATCTAAGTCCTCTAGGTCCTTCAGTTGGGCAGGATTCTGTGGGATCTGTCCTCTGTAGCTGGCTTACTCGGCAGTGCCCTCCAGCTGTGCCCATGTGAGGGAGGGGACAGTTTGGCGCCAGCCCCCACAGCAGCTCTTGTCACTGACCCTGTCTCTTCACAGGTGCACATCCTCATGGGTTCCTGTTACAAGACCAAAAAATTCCTGCTCTCCCTGGCGGAAAACAAGTTGGGACCCTGCATGCTCCTGGCACTGAGGGGGAACCAGACCATGGTAGAGGTAATCATTGCCCAAAGGCTGCCAGCTGCCCTGCCCTCTGTCCTTGCTCGCTGAGCCCCCTCTCCGAGTGGGGAGCTGTGTCAGGAGCTCTCCTTTGCTCCCTTCTCCCACTCCCTCCACCCCAACAACCAGATTCTCCAGAAGGCGATGACTTGGGCTTCCATAGTTCCTAACCTGAGAAACCAGGCAGACGCCATGGTGCTTATTCTAACGCAGCCTCAGAACCCAGGCAGCAATACTTCAGCCCCCTTTCTACTCCTAAGACTAGGCTGCAGTCAAGGGCATGGAAATTAAACCTCACCTCCCAGCAGGAGGAACATCAAGGAATTTGACCACTAGGTCTCCTCCCATGCCAGCAAGAGTAATGGTGAGATTGGAGGAATTAACAGAAGGCAGTAGCTGAGCATCCCAGGCCATGGGGATAGCATGTGTCAAGGCCCTGTGGTAGGAAGCAGCTTGAAGGAAAACTGGAAGGGAGTTGGCCAGGGTTGCCAGACATGGTGAGTCAGAGAGGGGAGAGGTTCCAGATGTAACTGGACAAGCATGAAGAGAGACTGTAAGATGCCCAGAGGTTCTAATCAGGGCTTGGAGAGAGACTAAATGCTTGTTCTGGCTGTCTTTATGAAGAGGGTGTGGGGGGACTGGAGTGAGCAGGGAACCAGAAGGAGGAAAGCAGTCATGTGAGGGCCTGTGCTGGGGGTGGGAGTGTGGGGGCTCTCCAGAGACTTCTCCCTGGAAGAAGGTTCTAGAAGGCAGGGCTGTCCAGGATAGCCACACCAGGCAGGAGAATGTGGTGTGCAGGGGCCCAGGGCCCTCCAGCTCAGTTCATTGGAAAGAATGCTGGGAGAAGAAGGAGGGATGCAGAGGATAGTCTCATCTTATGGGCTCTCAGCCAACATAGGGGGCCTGGCCTACCTCATTCCTGGACTCTTACCAAGGACCTACTGTGAGTTCAACCAGACATACGCTTATGTGCCCATTGTACAGATGGGAAGCTGCATAGATCATTCATGTGGGGAGGGAAGTGGGGTTGCTGATTTTGAAGCTAAGGCCCTCGGGACATGGGATGAGCTGAGTGAATATGCAGACTCCCTCTCCGGGTGTGTGGGGACTGCTAGGATTGCTGAAGCTGAGTCCCTCCAAGCCTTCAGGGAGCAACCCCATATGGAGTGGAGACACAGATGTAATGCGCCCCCTGCTCTCACACAGATTCTGTGCTTGATGCTGGAATACAACATCATCGACAACAACGACACTCAGCTGCAGATCATCTCAACCCTGGAGAGCACAGGCGTGGGGAAACGCATGTATGAGCAGCTGTGCGACCGGCAGCGGGAGCTTAAGGAGCTGGTGAGTCCAGGGTTGGCTCCTGAGGTCCCAGGCCAGGCCAGAGAAGGGAGTGGGTGGGGAGCACCTGCCTGCACCTCTGTCTCACTGAATCCTTCTCCTGGGAACTAGCAGGACTAGTTAATAAACAAACTAACTAGTTAGTGGATAGTTAGCTAACTAACCAGCTAACTAGCAGGACTAACTCCTCAGGACTAGCATCTGCCATGTTCCAGGTGATCAGAGAGATCAGCTTCAGGGACCCAAAGTCACACAGCTCTCACAAGGTCCGGCCAGGACCGCGTCCTTTCTCACTCCAGGGCCATGCATGGCACTCACTGCTCACTCCCACCACTCTGTCTGCAGACCGGCCATTTCAGGGCACAGAGGCTTGACTTCCAAGTGCCAGCACTTACCCCTCTTGACTGAAAAATTTTCACTGTCCACACGCATGTCCAGGACAGAGTGACAGGGAATTCATGCCCTTGTTCTCCTGGAGCAGCCCTGAGCCTGTACAGATACTTCAGCCCCTCACCCCTGGGGAGACAGCACTGAGGTTTCACTTCTCTACCATTGCCCAGAGACCTCCAGTGACCCTGGGATGATAAACCCCTGCCATCAGGGCCCTCTATGGTCTTACCCCGGGCCCCTGCTGGTGTTTCCTAGGGTCATCACTTGCATAACATCCCACCTGCTCTCACACCTTGCCCTGAGAACAAGGCACCATGTTGCCTTCTACCACGTGGTAGTGGTGCTGGTAGAGGCAAGGGAGCAGGAAGGAATCTCGGGAAAGAACGGAAAATGGGTCATGATCCGTCTGATTTCTGTTGCAGCAAAGGAAAGGCGGGCCCACCAGGCTAACACTGCCCTCCAAGTCCACAGTGAGTTGGTTTCATTCTCTATTCAGAAGGGAGATGGGTTGGTCCTTCCTGCTGGGGACTGGCAGATGGTGTCTGCTGGAGGTATGAGTGGAGGTATGAACATGGACCCTGTAGCACATCCCAGGAGGAAACCAGATGGCAGGAAACCTCACATTAGGATCAAGAATTGTTAGTGTTAGCCCATTATTAAGAATGGGAATAACTAATGTAAACTGAGCATGTATTTACCAGGTATTATGCTGCTAGCTCATGCTATATTCACAGCAACCTAGAAGCATGGCACCTCTTACCATTCCCAATTTACAAGGTCTTCAGGGACCTCCGTTCCTTCTGCCCTGTTGGCCTAACTAGCGTTGGCAGGTGTCTTCATGGTTTCCAGAGGCTGCTCAGGCCTCAGGCTACTTGAATCCATTCCAGTCATTAGGAGGGAGAAAGACGGGAAGAAGAACTTGCTCCCTTAAGGACCTTCCTAGAAGCTCCACTGAATACATCCACTTATATACCGTTGTCCAGAGTTGCATTTAGCACATGGCCCCACCTCCCTGGGAAACTGGCCTTCATTCAGGCCAGCCAAGTGGCAACTGATATCAAGGATTCCCTCACTAAGAGAGATGGAGAACCAATACTACCCGCTCGGTGACCTCACACTCTAGTGACCAGGCGTTGCTTCACTTCCATAGGCCTTAGAGTTGAGGGCACCTCGGTATTGCATGTGGGAAGTTGGGCACAAACCACTGTCTGGGGGAGCCACGTGGCCAGACACACACGCTGGCGCAGACACACGCCTGCGGGAGGGACGTGGCCTCAGAACACCCCACTTGGTGACTCAGGGCGTGAGTCACCGCACTGAAGGCTTTCTCTCCACCTAGCAGCTGCCACCCACAGGGATGTGGAGGCTGCCCCTCCCTCCCTGACATCCCTCTTGGCCCAACCCACTGAGCCGTGCCGTCACCCCAGCTCCTAAGGAATTGCCACCCTCCGCAGCAGCTCTCTGGGGCCAGCCTAGGTGGTGGGGAGAGATGGGGAAGACTCAGGATCTCAGCAGCCCATGGACCTCACCTGCCTGTCTGTCTGCAGGACGCAGACTTGGCCCGTTTGCTGAGCTCTGGCTCCTTTGGAAACCTGGAGAACCTCAGTTTGGCCTTCACCAACGTAACCAGTGCCTGCGCGGAGCACCTCATCAAACTGCCTTCTCTCAAGCAGCTGAACCTGTGGTCCACTCAGGTACCAACTGCCAACTGCCCACCCCACGTCCTGCTCCCACTCCCCGCACGTAGCTCCTGCCTCGGTACCCTCTTCTCTGCTGCACTTGCCCCTGCACCCTCCTCCCTGCACCCCATACCCTCCTTTCTCTCACCCTGCCCCTAGCTGGGCTTTCTGCCCAGAGCCTGTAGATACAGTCGCTTTGTTACAACACACACCCACACAACCCCCACAACCTCCCACCCCCCGTCCCGACCCAGCACCCAACTCCCCCAGACCAGAGGAGGGTTAGGACCTGTTGAAGCCATGGACCGTTGCACAGGCAGGGTTGCCGAGACCCAGGGCAGAGACATAAGACAGTCTCGGATGCATGCGAGGCAGAGCTGAGAAGCAGAGCTGGCTCTCGCAGGCCAGGGGGTAGCGTGTGGGTGCTTGTGGGTCGTGGGTGCGTGGGGAGCCCAGCCCCCAGAGCTCGCTGCCCATGTTCTCGTAGCACCTGCTGAGAAGCAGCTGGTGTGGATCAGTGTGTGGGTTCCTGCCACATCCGTCAGGTGCAGGTACCCCCGTCTCTGGCATTTCACAGGGAGGATGGGGTGTTCCTAGGTGTCTACCTTCCAGGTCCTACCCTCCTGTCCCGGGAAACCCCTGGGTTTCAACTGAGAGTCCCTGAGCCCAAAGCCTACCTGACAGATGGCATACCCAGCTTCCAGGGAGGGCCCTGCCCAGCTCAGATCCCACCAGCACACGCTGTGTTGGAACCCAGCTCGGGAGAGGTGCTGGGGACGCCTGAGTGACCCAGACCCGAGCCTTGCCAGGTCGCGGCCTCAGCCCCAGGCTCCGTTCCCACCCCCTACCTGCCTCAGCCTTCGGGTATGTGGGACTAAGAGGGTCTGTGCCCACAGTTTGGAGACGCTGGCCTGCGGCTCCTGTCGGAACACCTCACCATGCTCCAGGTGCTGAACCTGTGCGAGACGCCCGTCACCGACGCTGGCCTATTGGCCCTCAGCTGTGAGTACTGGAGGTGCTGCTGCATGGGGAGGGCCCCCGACTGCCTCCTTCCCTCCCCCCCTTCTTTCTCCTTCTCACCCTGACAGTCTGGCTCCATGGACTGCTGGGATGTGAAGCATCATTCATCCAGCAGCCTTTATTGAGTACCTGCTGTGTGCCAGGTACCATTCTAGCCACTAGGAATAAAACAAGGGGGACATATCCTTGTTCCTAGGGAGCTTAAATTCCGGAAGAAAAGGAAAGAATTAGTAATCCAGCCCAGATCCTCCCATTCCATCACAGCCCTCGAGGGAACAGGTTCAAGGTCACTGCTGTGCACCCTGGACCAGTAGCCGCAGCTATCCCTGGGGACCACAAGTTCTCAGGCCCCACCCCAGACTTTTTAACTCTGAAACTGCATTTTCACACAATGCCTGGTGATTCCCGAGGACATGAAAGTTCCGGAAGCGCAGCCCAATAGAACAAGCTGCTCAGTCCTCAGATGTGAGCCTGGGATCAACATTTCCCATTCCCAGCCCTGCCATTGATTTAGAGTGTTCCCCCCCGTGACTCCTCAGCTAAGAGGGATCAGAGGTGCCTCCCAGGGTGGTGATGGAACCTGGGTGTAAAGGAGATAAGGCAGTTGGCCAAGGGGGAGGCGAACTGAGCTGGGTGACCACTCATGGCCCTCCGTGAATTCAGGATGACAGGGGCGGTGGAGGTAGGGCAGGGCTAACGGGGGCAGAGAAGATGGCATAGCAAGCCTCTTCTCTGCACATGCGCTCTGCGAACATGGAGGGGGCCAGGACCCTGGGCAGCAGTGCAGATTCCTGATCTCCCCCGCTGCCAGCCCCTGGTACAGTGTTTCCAGGTGCAGGCCAGGGAAGCTGTGTCTTCCACCAGCTCCCCAAGTGAGCAAATCTGCACGCAATTCAATGTTTGAGGCCTGCTAGCCCGAAGCCATGGCCTGAGTCACCTCTTCCTGGGAGAGCTTCCCAGGTTCTTTGGGCTATCAGGGTGGCTCTGGGGTGTGGCCAGCAAACTCTAGGGACATTGATGTCCCCTCGGTGAAAGGATATGCCTGAGGAAGCAAAAGGGAGGGACCCTCAGAGGGCAGGGAAAGAACATGGCCCAGCTCACACCAGCACATGCCAGGCCTCAGCAAGTGCAATCAGCCCTAACTTGACCCGCCCACACCCACAGCTGCCCTGTGGGGTCACTCCCCTAATGACTGTGTCTGTCCTCCAGCCATGAAGAGTCTTTGCAGTTTAAACATGAACAGCACCAAGCTCTCGGCTGACACCTACGAAGATCTGAAGGTAATTCCTGTCTACCCACATAGATACTGGTGCTCTGCCCTCATGGGACTTACTCTCCAACTGGAAGGCTGTGACCCCAGCAGAGAAGCCAACCCATTTAAGACAATAGGTAGTTGAAAGGAGCGCAAGAGATGAAGTCAGCAGATTGGGAGCAGGGAGGGCCTGTCTAGAATGGGGTGGTCGCACATATTTCCTTTCAAGTCCAGGTCACTAAGCCGAGCCCCGAAGGAAAAAAAACCAAAAGTGCAGAAGACAAGAGGAAGAGCCAGTGCAAAGATCCTGAGGCAGAAAGGGTTGTCGAGACAAACTTTGTGGCAATGTGACTGAGAGCAAAGTGAGAGAGAAAACAGACTGGAGAATAGACGGAATGAGGCCCCGTAGGCTATGAAGGATTATGAATTTCCTCCATGTGCAGCGGGCAGCTTTCAGAGACTCTGTGCGGGTCGCAAGTTATGTTTCTAACTGTTTCACGGAAAGTGGTGCTTAGGAGAGGAAAAGCAAGAACATTTATGGGGCTGGTGCAGTCTCACGCAGGTGGGAATCTGGAAGGTCAGGCTGACTCAGTTGGCAAGATAAAATCAGGGGAACAAAAGATCTGTGGAAGGCAGACACGTTTTGTTGGTAAAATGGCACATCCTGGAGGAGTTAGAGGGGTTGGGCCTCCTGCCCTGACATCATGGACCTGGTCCCAACTACCCTAGGAGTGGGCGGGCCGCCAGGCCAGGGCCTGGGAAGGAAAGGCTAGGCCAGGAGGCACAGATGGTGCCTGTGAGTGCCGGCACCTACACAGCCTGAAAGCCACTTAGGGGGAATTCTCTGGCAGCCCTGGGCTGCAAGGCCTCCGGTAGGGTTTTCAGGCTTCCCCTTCCAGGTTAGCCAGACCTTCTGCTCCCTGGAGCTTGCTCACTGGCCAAGCCTCCAGACGCTCTCACATTACCTACTGTGTTGGGGACCAGAACAGTGGGGTGCAGCCAGCCCCCTCCCCCATCAGCTCCCATCCCCAAGAGGAAGCTCAATCCTGTCAGAAAGCACAGCAAAACAAGGCAGGGCAGAGCCCAGGGGCTGCAGGGAGGGAGGGAAGGGAAGAGAAGTTCCCTTCCCACCTCATCACTAAAGAGGATCCCAGAAGTGAGGGCCTCAGACAGGCCAAATGGAAGCCAAGCCAAGAACTCCAAGAAGCATCAGGGGAGGGGTAAATACACAACCTGAGTGCCCACCCAAGCAATTCAGACCTTAGCACAGTCTGAAATGCAGATTTCAAGGCCCCCTAGACCTGCTGGCTCCAAATGGGCATTGCATCCCACCCGTGGTGCACGGGACCCACATCTAAACGCTCCCGAGACCAGGAAAGTGGGGTGGTGGGCCATTTGTGTCCATGTAGCTGTCCCTCTGGATGTGGGAGACATGCCACACCAGCCAACAGGATCTGGGGCCTGCCAGGCTGGGGAAGCCTCTCTACACCAGGCTGGCCAGACTAAGCAGATCTTAGTGCCACCACCCCCACCCCGCCCCACCTTTTGTTTTTTCATGAGAACCTACCTACAGATCTAGATTCTTCTGGGTAGTCTCCTAATTTGGAAAATTTGGCTGAGATCTGTTTTACCACGCAGTACTGTGCATAAACCCTCGGTGCATAAGTGTGCCAGGGCAGTGGGGAGCCACTGAGGATGACTGAGCAACAGACAGGAGCAGCACATGTGTACACGTGTGCGTGCATGAGAGGAACATACCCTCATGTGCGCGTGCACGCACACACACACACAACACTCCCTTCCCCCGCTTCGTCCCAGAGTTGGGAAGGGAAGGCGTAAAGGGCAGATGAGCAGGCACCTGCCATTGGATAGTGAAGGCTTCTGAGGAAAAGCTGCCTGTTTCTGAGAAGGAGAGAGGACAGCATTTGGGCAGCAAAGATGGAGCTCAGAGTCTAGACCTCCTGGAGTTTGGAGTTCAGAATTCTGCAAGTGAAATCTGCAGCTCATCCAGTGAGGGTCGGCAGGCTCCCTGCACCCATTTCCTGATAAGGAGGATAGTCACAAGCCGTAGTAAAAGTGAGGCCGTCTGCACCCCTGGAGGCTGGCATGGTGGTGCTCTGGATGGGGTGCTCTGGGCTTGCCATGCCCCAGAATCTAAACCCTCACACCTTGTCGTGAGCCAGGCACTGGACTCCTGTTCCAGCCACAGATGAGGAATTGGGGGTTCCCAGGGGCTCTTTGGGAAGTGACCCAGGCACCCACAGCCGCCCACCAAGGCCATCCTAGTCCCAGTCACCTTCCCGGCTTCCTGGGGCCAGTGGTCCACATGGCGCACTGGGTGTTCTCCCCAAAACATCGGTGGCGGTGAGGAGTGGGGTGCCGGGGCACTGGGTGCCTGGGTCCAGCTTCTGGAAGGGAACGCCCCCTCTCACCCACAGGCCAAGCTCCCCAACCTGAAGGAGGTGGACGTGCGCTACACGGAGGCCTGGTGAAGCCGCAGCGGGGAGGAGTTTGCAGCCGCCACACACTCATTGACTAATAGCCGTAGGGCGCGGGGTCCTGGGGTCCGGCCCCCAGCTTCCCGGCTGTGAGATAGAGGGGGGAGTCTTTTGGGGGGGCCGAGGGTGAGGGGGGAGGGGGAGGGGAGGGGGGTCCTTCGGCACGCCCAGCCCCCCGCCTAATTCTTTTAGCTTCATAATTGGAAACCTTGACCTGATCTAAAAAACGGACTTTGTAGCAACCAGAGGAGCGTCAGCGGGGCGGGGAGGGGGGCGGGCTTGGGAAGGGGGGGACCCTTTGTGGATTTTCTTTGCCTTTGTGTTCGATGCCGTGCGGGGAAAAGTCACCTCTGATGCCACCATCCCGAGCCCCCGAGGGTCTCGAGGGCCGACCAAGGATGCTTGCTTCCTCAGCGGCTCTGGCCCAGCTGGAGCTAACTCGCCCCCGCCATTGGGACAAGACCCATCCACGTCATAGCACTGTCATGTGTCCTCGCCATTGCTATGCAAAGTGATTCTTGTTGTACATAAGATTTAAATAATGCGCCTATTTAAGAAATGTTGACAAATTGCAGGTCTGGGACCTGCCTCTTATTTATGAAGTCTCTGATTGCCCCTCCCACCCCCCTGCTCACCCACCCCCCCAGGCATGTGGTACCTGTCTGAACCAGTCAGCTGTCGGGGTAGTGGTAGTAGTATTGTTATTTTTTTTAAAGGAAACAAACAGACAAAAAAGGAAAAAAACGAAAAACATCAGAAAACCAGGAGCCTCCTTGGAAAAATGAATTGCTTTTTCATAGTGGATTCAGTATGCTAATGCTCTCTCCTCTGTCAGTCTGTCTGTTTGCACACCTGCCACTGTGCTATTCCCAATTGTCTCCAACTTCCCTGGTGGGGTGGGGGCCAGGCTGGGGGGAAGAGGAGGAAGTAAGGTCCCCATATGATAGTGCACCTCTGAGACCCAGCTTTGTCTTTGGCCCTCTTTGACACATGTGGAGGGAGGGGTGCTAACCTGTCCTCCTGGTCCATCCCCCACAAAGAGCTGGCCCACTCCCTCCCCTCCCCCCCAGCACCCACCTCCTGTGGTCTCCGTGTCCCCGAGCTCCACTGAGACGCTGCGGCCTGTGGCTCCCTGCCACCCTGTGCTTCACGTGGTCTCCCCGTGCATGCCCATGCCCACCTCTTTGCATGGTCTCTTGGGAGAAGAGAGAGACATCGCCTCCACCAGCCTGACTGCCCGCCCCACCCCCATGAATGTGACCACTGCCGCACAGATGCCCCTTTTGTCCCCAAACCCGCCCCGAAGACAAACCAACCTCCATTTCTTTTCTAAACAGTTGGCTTTTTCTTACCAAGCCCTCACTGTACAGCGCAGTCCCTTCATGGTTTACTTGGGGTCCCCCTCTCCCCCAAGCCCCATTTTCTGTTGGTTTAGCACAAAGACGTCCCCCTCCCCTCCGGCACCTCCAAACCCAACCCTCAGTCAACGTAATTGTTTTATATCTATTTAATCTTATTCAATGGAAACATGCTTTTGTCGTTTTATACTTTGCGAGGTAGACTTTATTACCCCCCAACGATGCCCTCATTTTTTTAAAAAAGGAAAAAAAAAAAAGAAATTGGGTTTCAGTCTTAATTCATTTTACGTGCCAGGTTTTATTTCGTGTGTGCGTGTGAGTGTTCTGTTTTGTGTTTTGTTTTTGTTTTCTCGTCGTCGTCGTCGTCGTTGTTGGTTTTACTCTCCCCCCACTCTGGTCCCATACTTTAAAGCACTCTGGTGCAGGAAGAAGCAGAAGCAAAAAAAAAAATAAATAAAAATTTCAAAAAAGAAGAAAAAAAAAGAAGATCCGAGATACGCCACCTTTCCCTTCGCACTGTTGCTTTTCCTGATGGTCAATACTACTGTCACGTAGCTGTGCTCAGAGATGTGAAATACTTTCAGGCAAAAATAAACTGTAAGTGACTCATTGACATCTGGCCTTTCTGTGTGGCTTCACAGAGTCCAGGGGACGGGGAGGCGGGAGGGGGGGAACAAGAGCCAAGCTGGGCATCAGGGGCACACCACAGTGCCTGAATGTCCTTGGCTGTGCCTGGACATCCTCAGCACCAGTTTTATTGGGGTCCCGGGTCTTCCTTTGCTGGGGATTATCTGCATCACAGGTGGTGAGCAAAGTCCCTGCTACTGGCACACACCCACCCCTGTTATAACAGCCAAATATATCTTCAGAGGTTGCCAGATGTCCCCTGGGGGATAGAATCTCCTCCCCACAGGGAGAGCCTGAGAGGCCTGAGAGGTCACATGCAAATTCAGGTTCTGGTTGCCTAGGTCTGGGTGGGACCCAAGATTGCATTTTTCAAGGGAGCTCAGACCCCTGCAGATGCTGCTAATTCATAGAGGGCTTGTGGAGTTCATTGAAGTTGGGGAAGAATGCAAGTCACCTGCTGGAGGTGGAGTCAGGTGTTTACTCCCCCCAGATTCCCAGCTCTTCCACCTCAACTTGGGAGGACACCCTCAATGGTACTTGCAGGTGCCCTTGGTCTTGACTGCAGCTCCCTTGGTTTTAATTCCTGGGGATCCCAGCATTATTGATTCTCTGACTTCTCTGACCTGTCCTCTGCCCTCCGCCCCCCCCCCCCCCCCCCCCCCCCCCCCCCCCCCCGCCGGAGAGTTTGAAAGACAATTCTTCTCTGGCCCCCAGAGATACTTACATCCTCATCCAGGGCATCACTGTCCAGCTGTCCCTTGATTCCTGCCCGTCTCTGCCTCACTTTCCCTTGGTCCTTTCATGTCTCCTGGGACCACTTCGCAAGTAAGCAACCTGTGCTGGGCTCTTCATCTTGGCCTATTATGGGAAATCCAAAGTAAACCAGTGCCTAATCATGCCCAGATGAACAGTCAGGGAGCCCTTCCATGATAGTCCAGGTTTTGGGCTCCGTGACCTTGAGGGACAGAGGTGTCTGGCAGTAGGGGACCTGACTTGCATCAGTTTGCAGAAGTAAGGGTGGCAGAATCTCTTCGTCCATGATGGTAGGAGGAGCTGGTTGATCCACTTAAAGCTAAATATCTGGCTGCTAAAAGCTAAATATCTGGCTGCCCATGACCCTGTGGCTCCATGCCTGGGTATATGCCCAAGAGAACTGAGCTCACATGTTCCCCAGAAGATACAAACAAGAATGTTTATAGCAGCACTGTTCATAATAGCCCCAAAGTGGAAACAACGCAACTGTCCACTAACAGCATGAGTAAACAAACTGTGGGCTGCTCATACGCTGGAACTTCGGAACTTCGCAAAAGTCTCCATGGGGCTGGGGGTGGGGGAATGAATAACTGCAGTGACATAACCAAATGATGAAATTCCAAAGGAAAAGATGGATACACACAATTACATGGATTCATTGAATGGGGGAGTGGTGTGGCAAAGAACCAGGCACCAGTCAGGTTTGCTGTACAAATTCTTTATATATCAAGTTCATCAGTGTGCAGAAGCTGTGTGAGATGGAGGTCATAACAGTGGGTTAACTCTGAAAGAAGAGGGAAGTGTCAATGACTGAGAAATAGGGAACTTTCTGGATTGAAGAAAGTTCATCTTGAGCTGTGATGTCATGGTGTTTACACACTCAAGATTTATGTCATTTTCTGTATATAGTGCACATGAACTTTTCAAAAGTGACGTTAGGTGGAAAGGACTCAAATGCTTGTCAGCAGATGAAGAAACAATATGGCATATGTGGTCTATGGAATGTTCACCATCCGTAGATGCAGACTGAACAGGCACAAGTCCTGATATATACCCCCACACATGAATGTGAAGTCAGACACACTAAATGCCCATACTGTATGACTCCATTTATATGAAATACCCAGAAAAGACCAACCTGTACATAGGAAACAGGTGTTTCTCACACCTTAGGAAGTGACTGCTTAAAGGCATAGAATGGGATTTTATTTGAAAGGGATGGCAAAATTTGACACCCAGAAAGAGACATAAAGAGTATTTTAAATGCCACGTCAAATGGCTTTTAATGTTACATGCCTCAATTTAAAAGAAAGTAGTGGCAATGAGCCAATGTGTTTTTGTTTTTGTTTTTTAAGAGATGGTTTCGCTATGTTGCCTGGGGTAGTCCTGAACCCATGGGCTCAAGTGATCCCTAGCTTCCGCCTCCCAAATAGCTGGGATTACAGGTGCGTGCCACCAGGCCTGGCTCCAACAGCCAATGTTTTTAATGCGATGATGGCCACAACTTTTCTCTCCTGTATTTGGGCTTGGGAGGGTGGTTCCTATGGCACCAGAGCTGCTGTCAGGTCAAGCTTGTCCAGTTTAAAAGCCTGTGGGGGGATGTTTGTGTGCCCACCTTCTCACAACACTGCTGCCCTCTGCTGGACAGTTTTTATTTAATACACAAACCTGTGGTAGACTCTCCAGAGGCACCTTTGGGCAGAACTGCATAGCTGTCCGTGGTGGGATTTGTGACTTTGCTTTAATCTTATCATCATCATCTTGGTGTGCTCTATCACATTTAAGTGGGGCCTTGAAACTCTCATGCTGACCAACCTAGGACCCTGCTTCACTCTAATGCTGAATAAGGCTGATCTGAGCCAGTCTCCTAGGTTTTCCGTCAGGGAGGTGAAATCCATGTGGTCCCTGATCCACTAGTTGATGTATCAAAACCTGCCTTTCATAAACACTGCTAGAAAAGGAACCTTCCCCAAAGCAGTTTTGGTCATCTCCACCAGCAGGAGGCTGAGAATGGCTGGAAATTCCTGGCAACCCACCTCTTGGCTATTCTTCCTCTAAATCTAGCGATACTAATAGATGCTCCTTAAAACACCGGGTTTGTGTCACACATCTGCTTTTCCAGAATAGGAAACTCTCTAGAGACAGAAAGTCATCTAAGGATGGCCTAGGGCTAAGGGAGGAGGGCGTCAGGAAGAGGGGCAAAAGGGCAAAGGGTTTCCTTTTGGAGGAATGAAAATGTTTTAAAATTTGCTGGTGCTACCTGCATAGCACTACTGAAACTGTGGGATTGTACACTTTCCTTGGGCTTGTGTGGTATGAGTTATATTGTAAGCAGGCAATCAGGATACAAGGACCATACTTGGCCAAAGCAATTAGGGAATGAGGACACCAGGGCTGTTCAGAAGCAGGTTTATTAGCACCGGTACGACTCAGCGGATTCATATCCGAAGACTGAGTGGACCTAACAGGGAGGGTTTATATACATTTTACATGTCTGGTGCTCCGGGTGGGCTGTCATTGGGGCTGTCATTGGTGGTAGTATAAGGCCTGACGTGGCAAAGACAGAATGAGGAAGATTCAAGGAGAATCTAGGCTGCATAGCTCTAAACTGAGCCAGCAAGTTATTTATCTAGACCCCTAGAATGTATCTTTTAGGTTACTGTGCTTCAGCAGACTTTAGGTCATCCTGCTCCGCCTGATTATCATACTTCACTATCCAACCAACTTTTTAACTTGTATTAAGTGCCCACGTATGTCAGGCAATTGGGGGGACTCCCATGTGACTAAAATAAACAGCACTCTCCACCTCGGGCTACATTGTCTGAGGGAGGAGGTGGCCATCAGACCTGTAATCTCACGAGTCACTTTTCATGACTCCTGTGGATTGAGTGGCTCCAAGAGGAGGTAGCACCGAGCCTTGGACGCGGATGGAGGTAGGAACAGCGTGCCTACAGAGGGAAGCGCATGTGCGGGGGCCCTGAGGCAGAGCCTGGCACTTGGGAGGAACAGATAACTGGAAGTGGGGTGAGAGCCTTCTTAGGTCATATCCAAGGGCAGCAGGATGCCCTTAAGGGATGGAGGCAGAGTGGTGAGGTGGCGCTCTATGAAAAATGGGGAGTTGTTTAAATAACCCCCTGATTTATAGTGGAGTGGACTGAAGGGCGGCAAGACCTAAAACGTCCAGGTGCTGGGGAGCCATCACCTCCTATGAATGAAGCAGGAAGTAAGGTCTGTTTAACTGGCAGCCAGCAGACAGCAATGCAAAGACAAAGGAAGCGGGCATCTGGCAGGGTGAGACCTGCTGGCCTGGAACACACCTGTCCTCCCCAGGTGGCCACGCCCAGGCAGCTGAGGGCGGTGCGGCAGTGGCCACGCCCCCAGGCGCCTGTGGCCGCTGACGCTGCGCAGTGGTGCAGGTGAATCCGGGAAGCAGGTTCAGTCGAGGTCCTGACGTCAGTGTTGCTATGGAGACCCGGCTTCGGAGCCTCCGCACGTGCTGCAGCTGCTGGGAGGCTCTGTCGGCTTCATGAAAGAAAATCGCGCTGGCCTGCATCCTGCCGATCTGCGATCTGCCGCTCACTTCAGAGATGGCTGCCAGCCGGGTTCCCTGGACTCAGATCCTTTCCCGTGTCGGCCCTGAATAGGCTCCTAGTGCTGCCGAAAGAGAGCTCCTGGGAGAGAGCCAGGGCCCTGGGGGTCCGGGCACCGCAGGTCCTCTCAGGAGGCAGGTCAGGTCTGGGAGGTCTTGATCAGAAAACAGACCAGTGTCCCCAAGGCTTGCCCCCATCGTAACGTCCCAAGGAAGGCCTGCACCCTCTTCTTGCCCCACCCCCAACGCAAACACCCCCCCCTCCAACAGGCTTCCTCCTATTGCTTTTTTCCAGTGACCTTCAGCCAAGGAGCATTTTCAGAGCTCTACACCCTTGGGGTGAGCTGGGAGGCGTGGCTGAAGGCTCTCAATTGGGAAGACCCCTGAGTAGGTGACCTGTGCTCCAAACCCGTGGAGCAGCGGTGTGTGCTGTGTCTGCACCTTCTCCATCAGCTTTCTGCCCTGATAGGTGTGAACAGTGAAAGCACAAAAGCGAAGCCCCAAATCCTGCACGCATGTTGCAAAAGGAATCAGATGGTGAAAAATGATGAGAAGATGTGTTTTAAAAGGATAAATGCTATGGGGAAATGGATGCAGAATGATGAGCAAACGGAGGAGGAACCACTAGTGCAAAACTCCTTGAGGTGACAGGTCAGTACAGACCTGAACAGGGTTGGGGGCAGAGGGAGGTCTGGGTGGGTGGTTGCTTAGTTGGGGGAAGAGCATTCCAGGCCGCAGAACAGTTAGTGCAAAGGCCCTGAGGTGGGAGAGTGTTAGAGGAAAAGAAGTGATGCAGCTGGAACAGAGCAAAGCAGGCAGGAGAGAAGCCAGGTGCCTAGGGCCACTGGTGGACGTTGGCTTCACTGTCACTCCACATTCCCAGCAGCTCAGAGGTCACTCCACAATACTGCTGCCCCCTCCTTTCTGAGCGTCCTTGTGAGCACCATGTTATCTCACTGTCAACATGTCCTCCTTGTTCCCAGTTTATAGATGAGGAAACAGAGGCCCTGGCATGTAAGCTAAACCCTGAGGGCTGAGAGGACAATGTGTATGGCTGGGAGAGCCCAGGCCTCTCTGATATCCTCTGGCTAGAGACTGCTGCCACAAGGACAGCTGGCCTGTTGTGCCTGGCCAACTGGACCTTCAAGATCTCCCAGACCTTCCAAATACTTTTTCCCCCCCAGATCTCCCTTTAGCTGCCCTTTCCTGCCTCTGCCCAACTGCCTTATTGTTTGCCCCTAGGAAGGGAATGGTGCAGGGAGAGAGAAGTCTACCAGGTTTTTTCTATCAGGCGGGAGTTTGGACTCAGGTGGGGAAGCTTCTCCCCAGAAGTGGCTACAGTTTCTGTAGGCCGGGCTTTGTTCCTGGGCGGATAGGCTTGTCCGCGGGGACCAGGACCCGCACCACCCCACCCGCAGTGCTCCTGGGCCTGTTTAGTGGTAAGTCCCCAGCCTGTCTTGGCAAATAACCCCCAGTTGAAAATTTTCAAATGTCTGTTCACTTATATGACAGATATTTACATGGGTCTGCTGGGTGTAAATCCCTGTGCTTTGTGACGAGCAAGTGGTTGTGTGGAGGCTAGGAGGGGTGATGGTTGGTCCCAGAGCTCGCGAATGGAGGTACCCGTTTAGCTGTTGATGTGTAACATTGCCCCAAAATTTAGCAACTTAACACATTATCTGGCTATTTCTCATCCTGACTGATATTATATTCACCCAGGGTACTGTGGAAGACAGTGTCAGGTCTCAGGCCCAGGTACATTCTTATTTCATTGGTCTGACGAGAGACTTGGATATTTGTTGTTGTCTGTGGAATGAGCTTAAACTAGTTGTGTAACCCAGTCTTTAGGTTTCTGCTGATTTCTTGTTGACTGTGGTAAAATCAGTGAAGAACGTTGCCATTTAAACCAATTTTGAGTCTAACATACATTGTTGGGCAAACCTCCCCTCCAGAATTTGTCTTCGTCCCTAGCTAAATCCCAGTCCCCAGCTAAATGCCACACACCCCTAATCTCCACCCCACCCCATTCTTCCTCCCCCCAGAATTACCTCAGTTCTGTTCTCTCTGGCCCCAACTGCTCAGGCCCTTCCCGTGAGCAGAATGAAGTCTGCAATATCCCTCCTTCTATGGCTTATTTCACTCAGCACCCTGCCCTCAAGGTTCACCCATGTTGTGGCCAGTGAAAGAGCTTCACTCCTCTTACGGCTGAATAATACTTCATTGTCTGTGATTGTATAAACATCTTGTTCATCCATTCTTTCACTGTGGGCATTTGGGTGGTTTTCACATTGATGCCTGAAACTCAGGTGATTCTAAAGTGCAATCAGCAATGAAAACCAAGACCTTAGACTAGTTATTTAAATACATAACGAAAATCTTCTGCCCACCACAGACCTGCTGAATCAGAACCTCTGTGGAGGGCCCCACGAGTGAGTGGTAATTCTGAGGTAAAGGGGCTAGCCAGCGAGTGGAAGGTGAGAGAGGTAAGGGTGTGCAGATGATTTCCAAGTCTCTGCTGCCCCCTGGTGGCCGAACTTCCATTGACTCTGGTACTGCTGTCTCAGAGCCTCCCTTCCGGGGACTGGCCTGATGCTGAGGAAGCTAAGACAGCAGATGGGGAAGTGCTGCAAGGGGGCATTTGCCTGCCTGGCAGGAGAGGGGTGCCACTGGGGCTACTATTTGAGAGCCCAGCAATCACCAACCCTAGGTCAAGGGCCACGGTAGGGGGAAGCTGGGTTGCCAGCTGTGCCTTCCCTGTCCTGGGGGCTGAGAGCCTGTGTTGTGCTGGGATTATTGGGGGCACAGGACACTGTTTTCCCAGCAGCTGGGGCTGTTGGAAGTAGAACAATTTTGTGACTCCCCACAAAGTGAAGGAGCAGTTGACACCAGCTTTTTCCCAGAGAACCCTCAGTGATGGGGATTGATGTTGGGAGGTCCAACATGCTCATTTGCAAGAGGGAGAAACAAGCCCAGAGAGGGAGAGTAACTGGCCCTCAGTCACACAGCCAGGTGTGGCACCAGCTCTTCAGGCCAGGACTTTTGCCCCCTGGAGTGAGGCATGGGAGCATCCACAACTTCTGGTCAGTTCTCTAGGATCCCATGGGGTTTTCCAGACACTGAGATAGGTTTATCCACACCAACACTGGGCCATCTGCAGGCCCAGTTCCTCCCCCATGCTACTCCAGGTGAGGGTTGGGGCCCTATTTCCAGGGCTGCTTCAAGTAGATGGCCCTTGTTCTGACTTGGCAGCAGGGTAAGTAGTGTAACACCTGGGCTAGGTTTCCCTTACTCTCTGACCTGAGGCACCCACAAAATGAGATAAAAACAATGCCTATTTTGTAGGTTGTCATACAGATGAATTAACACATGGCAGCATGTGGCAGCCCATGAGGGTTTCCATTTATCTTTTCTCCCTGTTCCCTGGGTGCTGGTTCAATGAGGTTGTCAATCACAGCCACAACCTTGCCTTCCCCACCCCTCAAAGGACATGTGAATCTAGCCGATTCCAGTTGCAGTACCCAGAGCAGCTGAGTCCAGACCAGTCCCTGGGATGATGACTGAGAATCCTTGGATCCTGCCCGATCTACAGCCTCCCTTTTTAAGAAATTCCCCCCTTTGGAAAGAGTTTAGATAGAACTCTGAGCTGTACGTCCCATGGGATAGGAAGGGTTGCCCCAAGCAGACCCCTTCTCCCAAGCACCAAGGCCCTCAGCCTTGATTTCCATCCAACCCCAAGCTGAGTTAATGGCCACATTGCAGGAAGGTCGGGCCTTTGTGTTTGAGTTGTGATTGTAGTTTACAACAGAAGGAAACTAGTGTAAGCACCCACTGTGTGCCAGAGCTAGCAAGTCTACAGATCTTCTCCAGGAGTGCTGTGCATCAGTGATATTTCCAGATGTTGCAACAGCTGTCATGCAATAGGACATTGTCTGAGATTTCTCGAAGCAAGGAAGCCACAGGTCCTGCTGAGATCCTGTGTTTTGTTACCTCCAGTTAGGATGGAAGGAGAGCAAAGGTTCAGTTAAAGGTTAATGCAGCCTGTCTTAGCGCAGGCTGCCACACCAGAACACTGTGGACAGGGTGGTTTAAACAGCACCTATTAGGCCGGGCACAGTGGCTCGTGCTTGTAAGCTTCAGCCTATGAAGCGGC
>PVHY01020560.1:0-25298 GCA_004024945.1 Uropsilus gracilis
AACAGGCCAAACAACCAACAACTAAACATCAACTTAACCAAACAACAATTTGCAGAAAAATGGGAGGAGTGACTGAAGGGGGGATACAGAGGGGAAATATGGAGGGAGGAGGAAGGGGGATACAGAGGGGGGATATGGAGGGAGGAGGAGGGATCAATTAATTCACAATTGTGACAAATCAATAAAATGAATAAAAAAAGAATAAAGCAAAAGCTTTAAATTGAATAAAAACATGAAGTAAGCTCTAAAAATCAGGCATCCAGGTATCATTCAAATTATTCTCTAAAGTTGAATATTCTCCACATTCACTACCAGTCCAGAAATGCAATGCATGATTGTGAAACGCAAACTTTTCCTCTTAGTTTCAAACAATTTGTCAACACAAAACAGGATTAAACAATATCTTTAAAGGTTAATGAGCCATTTCAGATTCTATATGGAAAGACGCAGAAAGGAAGTGTGGTTTGTCTTTAATTTGGGAAGCAGGAAGGCAGAGCTGAATCTAAGACACAGTTACTCATGAGTTTCCTCATTACTATATTTTCACACTTGTTAACAATGGATCAATCTAACAAAAATAAAGTATATGAAAGCATTAGGCGATCTTTCACTTTTAATTTTATTAGTTTCCTAACAAATGCATCTACCTTCTTGATATGAAGTGTGAGTGTGTGTGTGTGTGTGTGTGTGTGTGTGTGTGCGTGTATGTGTGTATATTTGTTGTGTGAATCATGCTGAGGGAAAATCAAAAGAAATTCTCACTCAGAGCAGGCAGAGTTATACCAAATTTTACAATTAAGCAAGGGCTTTAGGACATACTTAAGATCATCTCCCTCCACTGTTTTCTCTTCTGTAAAATACTCTTTAAGTACAGGTTCCTACCATTACTAGGACCAGCTTGAGCCAACAATTGTTCCTTTAAATCTACAATATATTATCTTACCCTTTTTTCTTATGGATGTATATATCATATATGATATAATTTAAGCTCTTCAAATGACCTTATTTTTGTGTGTGTGCAGGAGAATCTGAGTTACACTTGCAGAATGGAGTCTTAGGAAGCACCAAATTAATGAATAATTCCCTTCCAATTCTTTGAATCATAAGATGCAATAGGCTTTAAAGAATTGAAAACAAAAAATGATTACAAAATAAAATGTTTCAGTACAGCTACAAATTGAGGTCCTAGGTTATTTGGGCTGCTAGTTCAATTAATGTCTACTGATACTGAATTTAATATATATATATATATAGACATTTTTATAGGAAAAGGAGTTAAGTGGGAAGAATTTGTGTAGTTAAGTAGGAAGAATTTTTGTAAATTTTATAATGAATATGTTTATTGTAATAATAAGCTCTGGTTAAAATGAGGCTTATTCATGTTCAGTTGTGGCCATTACATTGTGCTAAACCCTATTAATTTCATTTGCAATATGTATCTTGATTCAATTTGCTTTTTTTACTCTTTATTTATTTTGTCCATTCTTTTCATCCATTCTTAGTGGTTCTTAATCGTCTCGTTTCCACTTTTGTCCATTTCCTATCAGCACTCTAAGCAGCTTTCATATCTTCTGAAAACATAAATTGGATTATATCACTGGTCACTTCAACATTTTTAATGGTTCTTCATCACCTAGACATAAATTTAGAATCCTAACAGGGTTAGGCATGCCTTATTATTATCATTATTATTATTATTATTAGTAGTAGTAGTAGTATGTCCTATATGCCTTTTAGTGATCCTCATTCACTTGAAACTCATTCAGGCACAATTCAGTTGACATTATAGGGCATTGAGCTGAAAACAAGCTTCTAAATTTTGAAGGTAGCAGATTGATATTTGGCTTTTCTACCTTGCCAGAGATAAGACAAAGCCATAACATGGAAACAATGAATTTCCTTGTTAATGGGGAAAAAAAACATTCATGGGAAACAAAATTGTAATTTGTATTAGTATAAGGTTTTTAATTTACATATATTTATTAATTAATTATTTTTTAAATTTTTTATTTATTTATTTATTTTTTTTTTTGAGGCAAGGTCTCGCTATGTTTGCCCCGTGGAACCGCAGGCTCACGTTGCCTGCGGTACCACAGACCCTAGCAATCCCCAGCCTCAACTTCCCAGGTAACTGGGGTTACAGGCACGTGCCACCACGCCCAGCTACATTTTTTTTGGGAAGTACATTTCGCTACGTTGCCCTGAGAGGGCCTCAACTCACAAGTCCCAGTTCCGGCCATGGCTTCCTAGAATGCTGCTTACAGGCATGCGCCACCATGCCAGCCCAGTAGAAAGTTTTTAAAAAATCATTTGTGAATTGACCAGAACCAATTTTCCCAGCATGAACCATATAATTATGTGGTGGATTAGAGTAAAAGGACAAAGTAGCATGGATATCCTGAAGATGAAGACACAGGGTACACATGAAACTCTAACTGTAGAAACATTAAGATCACTATATTCTATTAATTTGGGGCCTTAAATATTTATCTCCTCTTTTCCTAGTCTATTACTATTGCACCAGTAAGGCTGTTATAATTTCTCACCTGCAATGTTTCAATTATCTTTTTAATGTCCCTGCATTTAATATTTCCATATCCCATTCTTTCTTCATACTTCTATCAAATCTTTTTATAGAACATTTGATAGTCATCCTCTGACTCAAAATTACTACATTGCTTTACTTCCTGCAGAAAATCTAGAACTGCTTCTCAGATGTAAAACTATCATTGTTCCAGTGCTTGCTGTGTCTCTACTCACCAACATCACTTGTATTCACAGCATCATGCTAGTAAGCTAGCATTCCTGAAGGACGTTAGAATAGCTCATATTTTTTTCTTTTAGATCAGTCTTTATCACCCCTGTTTAATAAATGCTTAATTAACTTTTCAGTCTCTGTCTAATCTTTTCTTAGCATACCTGAACACTTTCACCTATATTCTGAAACTGTATGGTCCCTAATTCCATGAAGAAACTATGGCATTATTATTGTTTTATGATCAAATATGCTAAATATGCTTTTTTTTTTTTTTTTTTTTTTTAGACTAGGTCTCGCTATTTTTGCCCGTGGAACCGCAGGCTCTCGTTGCCCGGAGTACCACAGACTCAAGCAATCCCCAGCCTCAGCTTCCCAAGCAGCTGGGATGATAGGCGCGCGCCACCACGCCCAACTATTTTTTTGGAACTAGATCTTGCTACGGACCCCAGGTGGGACTCGAACCGCGATCCCTAGCCCCGGCCGCTTCATAGGCTGAAGCTTACAAGCACGAGCCACCGTGCCCGGCCCTGCTTTTCTTATCTCTGCATATAAATCATACCATAATGCCTGAACAAATAATGTGATCTTTGTATAAAACATGAATTTAATTTTTATTCTCAGAAAAATTATTTTGATTTTTACCTCACTGAAAAATTTTTCCTTGAAACAATTTTCCTTTAAAATGTAAACATTTTCTAATTACAGCTTGGCTTATTTTGTTTCATTTTATTATGAGTTTAGATAACTTCCAGCTATAACTTCCTGTCATTCATTTGTCTGAAAGATGCAAATTTTCATTGTTAACTTACTCCAGTTTTGTTATACCTTGATTTTGCTGCATTACTCTTACCTTCACTTTCTTACTCTCCATTTTTTCTCTTCCCATTGGTTGTGCAAACAATTTTGCTTACACCTTTTTTAAATTCCTTTTAATATTACCAAATTAACAGAAAAATATATAGAGAACAAATCTTCATAAAGGATGCTTCCTTAATTTTACTAATGAGGTATTAGACCACTAGTTATTCAAAAATAGTTCATTTGTAATTTTGGGAGACAGAAGGAAGCAGATATCTGCAAACAGATTTTGATATGCAAATAGAACAACACATGGAATGAATGCCTTAAGTCTGTCAATTAGAAATTGAATTAAATTAAAATTTGAATTAAATTGAAATTTGAATAAGTCATTATTTGGCATCAATAATAATTTATTTTAAAAAAGTCTACATTTAGATAAATATTATTGTACATGTCTAATATGCTATCACATATACTCTTGCTAGATTTCTTCAAGGCTTTCTTTTAAATTTATATTAGAAATGGCAGTAGCAGAAATTGAATGAATGTCCACTGTATGTGTTGATTCCTAGGTCACTGCTCTATGGTCATAATCTTCTTGTTGCTAATCTGACCTTCAGGTTCTCATTTTTGAGCCCACCCATTTTATTTCAGATTTTTATTTCTTAATAGTATTTTCATTACTCAATGTTTACTTCTAGGTATTATGGCTTCTTTAATCTTAACTAGATTTTTACTATTGGATATATTCATAGCCTAATATGTATATTTTGTTTCCATCTCAATTCATTTTCAGTAATAGAAGCTAAAGAATGTCAGAGAACTTGGAATTTTCTTCGTAGAATTTTTAATAATGACCGAGAGAAAAAGAGCGAGCAAAGAAAACAGCTACTTGAGTTGAGTTTCTCTCTCTCCCCCTCCCCCTCTCCCTTTCCCTCTCTTCTTCTCTTCCTCCCTCTTTCTCTCTCCTCCAAATTTTCCCAAGTTCTATGCGTATTCTCTCTAGTGTTCTTTTGCATTCTCTTCTTCCACAGGTGACCTACCATGACCCAGTATGCCCACTTACGCATGCACACACCCATTGGGTTCAGGCATACACTATCATGGGAGGGTTCAATACCACAAGTATTGATCATAGCGAATTATGGCAGAAAAATCCTGGCCAACTCATTTACCCTACTACAAGTTATTGTATTACCAACATGGTATATACAAAAATAATTGTTGTAGTTCCAGGTAACTCAAAGAATTTGCAATGTCCTGGTCTCTCTCTCTCTCTCTCTCTCTCTCTCTCTCTCTCTCTCTCTCTCACACACACACACACACACACACACACACAATGAATATCACTGTCTATGCTATATGGATACAAGCATTGACTGTTGTTAGTAAAATAAATGTTTGAGGAATTTCCCAGAATAGTGGAGCAGAGGTGAAAGATATTTCTTAATATTGAAATGCATTTCCCAAATCTAAGAACTATTTGAAGAAAAATTATCTATGTAATTTTAGTTGATCTAAGAAATTAGATAGCATCATAATCAGTAAGATTTTTTTATTTCATATTTGTTTTCTTACATATTTGTAGTCCCCATATTTTTCCCATCATCATATCTCCTGTGACTATTAACATATTTCCCTTTGTTCATCCCTCCCCTGTTTTGCCTCCCTCCCTCAACCTCTTTTTCTGCATGATTCATTTCTATCATCACCTTACTAGTTTTGACTTTTCTTGAGCTTTTATTTGATTTCTCTATATTTCACATATAAGTGAGACTGTTCAGTATCTTTTCCCTTTTATCTAATTTCAGCTAACATAAACCCTTCCAGCTCCACCCATGTTCCTTCCTGTGAAAGACATGAGTTTATCCTTTCTGATCACTGAGAAATATTCCATTATGTTAATATACCCCAGTCTTTTTTTTTTTTATCAATTTGTCTATTTTTGAATATTTGCATTATCTCTGTGTCCTGGCTATCGTAAATAGTGCTGTGTTAAACATGGGGATGCAACTTTACTTTTAAATTAGTGTTTTTTGTGCCCTTTGGGTAGATTTCTAGAGACCCAGAAGTAGAATCGTGGGATCATAAACTAGATCGGTTTTCACTGTTCTAAGAAATGTCCATATGATTTTTCATAGTGGCTGGATCAGTTTATGTTTGCACTGGAAATGTAAGAGGACCATGCATGTAAGAGGACCTCACCATGCTTTATCACTGCATCCTCTTCAGTATTTATCATTTCTGTTAATTATCTATTTTTTTGATAATGGGCCATTCTCACTAAGTAGGTGAGTGAAGTGGTATCTCATTGTGGTTTTGATTTGCATTCCCTGATTATAAGTAATGTTGAACATTTTTTCAAATGCCTGTTGATGATTTGCATTTCCTCTACAATAAACCAGTTTAGTAAAGTAGCAGGTTATCAAATTAATACACAATAATATGTAGCCTTCCTGTATGCAAACAATCTTAAGAGGAAGAAATTAAGAAAATCACCCCATTTAGAATTGCAACAAAATTGTTTAAAACCCTGGAAATAAACCTGACAAAGGAGGTGGAAGACCTATACAAGGAAAAATACAAAACCTTATAAAAGGAGACTTGAAAAAAAAATAGAAGAGAAAAATAAAGAAGACACAAAAGAAATGGAAAGATGTTCTTACTCATGGTCTTGTTCATGAATCAGAATAATTAACATTTTAAAAATGGTCATCCTACCAAAAGCAATATATGGATGTAATGCAATTCTAATATTTAGGAAGATACTAGGTATAATAAGCCCAAGGTATAATGTCATGATTAAGAGATAGATTGTAAATTAAGTAGGTGCATGGGCAGACATTTAAACTTAAGAAATATGTCAAAGTGGATTTTATTATTTCAATAAAATTAGAATGCATTCATGTAATTATCACCTAATTCATTCAAACTAAAAATGTGTACAATATTTTTAGTCATTTTTAAATTTAATAATAAAAGTTACTGTAATTTTGAAACTGTCTGTGTTATCACCTCAAATTGCAGTTCCTCTCTTCTTATGGCAACTTATATTTTTGAATTTTATGATTCATTTTTATTTTTCATGCATATTATGTATTTATAACAAACATGACCTTTATACATACAATATGCTATAAAGTATGTAAAACCTTAGTGATTTTTTTGTTATTTTCCTTTTTTCATATGATTTTTCTTCATTTCTCTTGTCATGCTTTCCTCACCATCTTGATTCTAATAAAGTGAATTTACAGTATTTCCATTAAGATATTTCTGACCATAATTTTTTTTTAATCTCAAATATGGACCAGTAAAATTTTCTTCTATTTCTAGTGTGCTGAGCATATTTTACCTTAATTATAAATTATTTTCCAGTCTTAAAAAGTAATAATATCATTTTTCCTTTTTAGTCTACTAATGTGTTGATAGTATCTTTTTTTTTTTTCCTACGACTTATTGCTATCAAGATCATGATAATGGTGTCTCTTCAACAGGAGGCTATTGGAAGAAGTACAGAGCACTGTTTGATCCTGGCAGTGTAAGCAAAAATATAAACAGGAAATAACAAAAGACAAAATAAATGCTATGTTCAGCACGTGGCATATATGATCAAACAAATTATACTTATTCAAGCTCAAAAATTAATATGATATTATTTTGTCAAAAGTGAGAAACTGAAACTACTGTTAGGTGATGAAAATGCTCATACAATATGAAGAGCTTATAAAATAGTAGAGCACATTTGAAATAAGTGTATAGTATATATCCAATTGAGTTGTATATCTACGTATCCTACACTGCAGAAATTTGAATTCTAAGAATCTAAAATGGTGATTTCCAGCTCAGGAACTATGACACAATCACCTGTGATTGTGAAAAAGCAGTCTTTCATGACGAACCAATGGATGGAGATTTTCTGGGGTGGAACTCAGAATAAGAATCTTTTAATATTACTTTGTCAAAAGAGATGTGTACTATTACAGCATTTGGTAACCCTGAAGTAAATGAAGGAAAACAGGAAAATATCTAGAAATATAAATGATAATAGATGTAATTTTTTATTATACATTGGGCTGTGGTAAATGAAATAACAGAAGTGTATGAAACTTAATGTATCAAAATGGATAAAAGTACAAAAAAATTGAGTAAGAGTCAAAAAAGTATCTATTATTTTTAACAAGTGAACAAGCTTGTTTGTAGAAAGTTTTATGTCTAATGAAATAATAAAAACTAGTCAGAAAATTAAAATATTTAGAATAGTAGTTATGTCTAAATAAGAAAGTTGTAGATGCAGTACTTGGGGAATCTACCATTCCTGCAATGTTGAATAGATTCTAAAACTTTAATGAGAAACATGAAAAATATTACTATTCAATAAATCTAGGTGCTAAATCCAAGGTTGTTCTTTATATTTAATACAAAGGTGGCATTTGTGAATGCTAATATATACAGTTGGCTAGTAAATTCAAGAGTATTCTTTATATCAACATGCAAACATTTCCACACAATCACTAAAAAAAAAAATAATAATAATGCTTAGATTTAACACAGCATTCCTGAAAAATTAGGTAACAAAATTGGATAGTCATGGAGTAATGGTGGTAGATAAAAATAAATAAATAAAATGTCATGAAATGCATAGTAAAATGAAGCACTATTCAGAGTTCCCCTTACGGCACATATAAATGTTCTAAAATCACAAATAACAGTTTTCTCTCAAATAAGTAAAGATGGCATTACATCTGTACACAATGATGTCAAAGAAGAGAATTTTATTATACAAAAAATGTTATTCAGTGATTTCCTAGCAACAACCTCAAATAATACATCACAGGCTATGTGAGATAGCTGAAAGTTTTAAAGAAAGATGAAATCATGATATTTGTTCTAAGCAGAGAATGAAAGGCAGTTGAAGAAATTGGAATTCTTTAAGTCATCCTCAGAATAACTCAATAACTTTGTTTATAAAATTATAAAAGTTTATAATTTTAAATATTGAATAATTTTAAACAAAAGTAGCATAAGTTTCTTATCATTGAATTCTTTGAAAATACTTTATTTCCTGGTTTTATTTTTTATTTTATTTCATGACAATTTTGTACCTATTGATGAATTAAGATAATCAAGTGGTAGGCAAATTAATAAGACATAAGCAAGAATTTGGGGACACAGGGACTTGTAAAAACACTTCTCTAATAGAGTAGTGGAACAAAAAAGAGACTTTTAGACAAGAGCATGAAAGGACTTTAAATAAAATAACACAGAAGACTGATTAGTAGAATGAACATAAACCTAAGACAAATGCTTCAGTAGCTTTCATACCTGGAAAAAGCCTATGCACAGGTTGTAATTTGAGATACTGTACTTTAATATATAATTTTAATATGCAGTCCAATGGAAACTCATTTACATGTTATAATTAACTTTCCAACTGTCTTTCATGAGATAAATATGCAGTCATTAACAAAACTTTAATGTATCACTTTTCTTTTCACTAAATAAGTTTGCTTTATGATATTACTTAATCTTTTGAAGGAAATGGCAAAACCCCTTCACACTTCATTAAGCCCTAAGAATTGAGAATATTTGAAGTTTTGATTTTAGTGTGAAAGAACACTTTATAGCAATATCTAAATTAATGACATTGTTTTTCAAATAGTTACCACATAATACCTCTCATTAAAATTATAAATTTTGGCTAAATTAGGTCTTGGTTTATGTGATGCTAGCTTTGTGGCAGTCAAGATGAGAAATAATAAGAACACATAAAGTGCAGAGGGAGATTAATGACTGTACATCTACTGTTGTGTAAGTACCTATCATTTCTGAAGAATATGGGAAATCTATCCACTTTTATATAAACAGACAAAAATAGATATGCTTTTCATGCTTTAAGAGAAATATTATATATATGTATACTTTCATATGTGTGTAAATACTGAAAAATAAGAAAACCAATGATATATTTGAATATAAAGCTATTTTCAGCACAAATCAGTTTTTTGAGATAAGTGACAAGTAGCTGATATACAAAAAGTCCTAGTCTTACCACTTCTTGCCTGCCTTATATGTAGACCACATTTACACTCTAAAGCTCTACTGAGAAACAAGTTATCTGTTTTCTTGGTAAACTTCTCATTTAACATAAACCAATATGGATCTACATTTCCAATTTTATCTACAAGCTCAGTTTCTTTACAGGTTGAAATTCTCTTCTGCTTTAAGATTTAACTCAAATCACAATTATACCAAATTACTTTTCAAACTACTGTCATATGATAGAAATGCTATCCTCTTCATGATATAACAATTTATTACATTATTATTCCCATCAACAAGTCGGTCATGCCCAGAACATAAGTGTTTAGTAAATAGTTTAATAGAATATTGTCTTAATTAAATTTTAATTTTACCTAACTTCAAAATACAGCAAACAGTATATACAATGACTTTCAGTATACAATTTAAAATTATATCTATTCTTACATTGTGCAAATATGTTATATATTAAATTTTCTTTTCTATTGACATAAATTTCTGAGAAGTATTTGCACTTTCACCTTAGTTATAATTTTTAAATCAATAAGAAGAAGCAGAAAAGTGAAGATTACTAGCAATGAAGTCTTTGTTTATATTTTTGAACTCATTTGGATAATGGAAGCATGTGTTTAGATCAATCATTTGAAATTAGTAATAAATTATAGGTTTTTCTCTAATTATTTATGAGTATTTATTTTGTTAGTGTGCATCTATCTATCTATCTATCTATCTATCTATCTATCTATCTATCTATCTATCTATCTATCTATCTATCTATCTATCTATCTATCTATCTATCTATCTATCTATCTATCTATCTATCTATCTATCTATCTATCTATCATCTATCTATCTGCCCTATGAGACCAAGAGCTCAAACAACAAAAACAGCTTCCAAAAGTGAAAAGCCTCTAAGAAGAAAGGCACTACTCCTAGGACAGAGGTGATGGCTGTCGACCAGTATCAGCCCAATTTTTAGCCTGTTGTGGTCTCATTTAAACCCTACTTGCGCAGTCCCTCACCCAGAGAAAAGACACTAACATAGGAAAGAGACTAATGGACTCAGCACAGCTAATAAATAACAAAGAGGGGGTGTGAGAGAATGGAGGGAGCACCGGGAGGAGGAGGGAGGGGAAAATTATATAACAGAGTGTTTGTAACCCAAAGAACAAAATAAAATCATTAAATAAAAAAAAAATAAATAAATAAACCCTACTTGCAACTTTTCCTATTTGCATAAGTTATGCATGAATGGGACAGGAGATGTGGCAAGGGAGGAAATCTAGAAATTTTCAACTTCACCATTTTTTCCCCTGCAGTCTGCTTTGGTAGCAGTTACAAAGCACTGTCAAAAAAAAAAAAAAGTTTCTGTGGTTTTTGTACTTAAGATAGCAATGAGAAATGTGAGACGCATTTTCCCATGGAAACTGACATAGCTAGATACGTTTCATCTGAACTCCTTAGCTATACCAAAGCATTAGTAGTAAACATAAAGATAAAACTTTCCAGTTTGTCTATAGATGGTTATGCTAAGAAGATGTGTATTTAACTTGTAGGGCAGAGAAACTGCAAGGGTGAAAAATAGCAAACCTAAAGGAAAGGCATTGATATGCCCATGATTTCAGTACGGAATGCAAGAAAAGAGGAGGGGAAAGAAGAGTAGAATTTATTTACGACAGTGAAGAGATAGAGAGAGGGAGAGAGAGAGAGAGAGAGAGAGAGAGAGAGAGAGGGAGGGAGGGAGGGAGAGAGGGAATGAATGAGTGAATGAATGAATGAATGAATGAATGAATGAATGAATGAATGAATGAATGAATGAATGAATGAATGAGGAGATCATTGGTCTGTGTGTGGCTAAATGCAGTCTTTTCTTCCCCAGTACTTCTCAGGGGGAAAAAATCCTTGTTGAAAGCAGTATGTGGAAGATGTAACTGCTGACTAGAGCAAGGAAGGCAAATGGGAACCTAACACTACTTGCAAGATGGGAAGATGGGAAGACTCTTCCAAGAGCTTGTGGAAGAAGAAGGGTTCATCTAATCACTGATCAGAGGTTGTTAGCCCAGGGACCAGAGTGGACACTTGGAAGAAGCCTGAGCACATCAGATTGGCATCAGATTGGCACTGGGACCACACATGGAGAGAGGTACAGAGAGGGGTACAGAGGCAGATAGGAATGTAGAGACAGATGGTCAAGCCAACACTCTCTACTAAGAGTAAGAATCTGCTGCTTGTCCAGTTTTTAATGTCTTCTTGGCAGTTCTGCTTCTTCCCTTGCTCCCTTAAATAGGTAAAGTTCTACCCTCTACCTTCTACATCACCAGCTGTCTTGAAGGTGGTTGTGGTCTGAGCCTTTGCTGAATTAGGGCAGGGCCAGGATGTCAAATAAGGTGGAGGGGACCTTCACTGCATTTTTGATCTTTGCAATGTCCCTTCAGTGCAGTGTCATGGCACAGAGCCCAACTGCCTAGCTCCAGGGCCTAGCATAGTTCCCTTGCCCTGACAGAGTCCTGCTTAAAGTGACTTCAGTCCCCTTCCACCCAAAAGTCACTTTAAGCAGGACTCTGTCAGGGCAGGGGTGCTATTTTTGACCCTGGAGCTAGGCAGGTGGTCTTTGTGCGATGGTGACCTATCCCATTAGCTGGAGATCAGGAACAGCATGGATGATGGCCAGGGAAATTGTGCCTCCATGGAACCTTAGATAGTCCTCAGAACAGCAGGGGCAGAGTGTTCCTGAGCTGGTCCTGAGGGCTAGAGAGTCACAGATATGTGGGTCCTTCATAGAGTCTCCCAGGGTGCACCAGGTACAAGTCCAGTGGGCTTGATCTCCCTTGGTTGTGCTGGGCAGGAGACAGATATACCTCCTCAGCATAGTGCCCTTTCCAACTGGCTCTGAGTTTCATTTTCCCTCCAAAAAGACTCTACTAGGTTTTATTATGTTGAGGTATGTTCATTTTATCCCCAATTTTTCAAGCGCTTTTATCATGACTGAGTGTTGGACTTTATTGAATGCTTTCTCTGCATCTATTGATACAATCATATGGTTTTTGGTTTGCTCCTTGCTGATGTGGCAGATTATGTTTATTGATTTCCAGATATTAAACCATCCCTGTGCCCCTGGAATAAATCCCACTTTGTCATGATGAATAATGATTTTTATGCATCGTTGGATTCGGTTTGCCAGGATTTTGTTTAAAATGTTTACATCTATGCTCATTAGGGAAACTGGTCTATAGTTTTCTTTTTTAACACTGTCTTTATTTGGTTTTGGTATGAGTGTGAGGGTTGGCTTCGTAGAATGTATTTTGCAGTTTTCCTTCTTCCTCAATTTTTTTAAAAGTTCTAGTAATGTGGTATTATTTCATCTTTGAATGTCTGGTAGAATTTGTGAAGCCATCTGGTCCTGAGCTCTTGTTTTTAGGGAGAGTTTTGATGACTGCTTCAATTTTGCTGCTTGTGATTGGTTTGTTTAGGTTCTCTGTTTCTTCTTCGTTAAATTTTGGGGAGGTATAGCTTTCTAGGAATCTGTCCATCTTGTCCAGGTTGTTTTATTTGTTTGCATATAGGTGATCATAATAATCTCTGATTGTCCTTTGGATTTCTACTGTGTCAGTTGTAATTTCTTCTCTCTCATTTGTGATCTTACTTATTTGGATGTTCTCTCTTCTTTTCTTTATGATCTTTGCAAGGGGTTTATCAATTTTATTTATTTTTTCAAAGAACCAGTTCTTAGTTTTGTTGATCTTCTGGATAGTTTCTTTAGTTTCTAGTGGTATATATATATACATAATGGAATATTACTCATCAATTAAAAATGACAAATTTGATGAATGTATGATAACATGGATGTGCCTAGAAGAAATCATATTAGCAGAAACAAGTCAGAAAGAAAAAGACAGAAACCAAATGGTTTCACTAATATATGGACAATCAAATGAAAGTACACTATTGGGGGGGGCAGCTGGAGCAGTCAAGGAGGGGAGGTGGTGGGTGACCCCCAGGGATTACAATGATGTGAATTATATATATAAATATAAATATTATATATATGTAAATATTATAAATATAAATATATATTTATATATATTTATATATATATAACAAATCTCTGAGAAAAATGTAAAAAAAATTAAAATTAGGTGAAAAAATGCTCAAACTATTAAAAATAGTAAGACAAATGACAAATTTTGGCAATAAGTAAGAAAGATTTATTTAACATTGAAGAGGGATGACAGAAAGGAGCTAAAATGAGAAAGAGTAATATCATATTAATTTTGTTCTTAAACATCCACATTTAATGCATCAACTTTGGCTGTTGTTATATGCCTTGACGATTTAATAAAAGTACTGAAAAGGAAAATTGGAAACAAACAAACAAACAAACAAAAAGACTATACTTGCCCTTGCTAACATTGCTTGTTGGTGTTCCAACCACTCTAGGCCCTCATCGACTGGATGGTGTCATCACACATGAATCACCTTTGTTTGGGACTACTGAATAGTGCAATCACTATTCATGTGTGACCACGATTGCAGGAAAAAGGGTCCTCCATTGCAAAATGCAGAGGCTGAGATACATGTAAGTGACTTTAGTTTTGAAACCAAGTTGTTTTCCAAAATAGCTATACCATTTTACATCCCACCAGTAATATATGAACTATGTAATTTCTCTGCATATTTTTCAATACTTGGTATCATCACTATTTTCATTTTATCATTGTGGTAAGAATGATTTGATACTCTAAATTTAATAAATTTCTTTTTTTGAATAGTTAACAGTGTTAATTTGTGCTTATTTGACATCTGCATATCTTCCTGAATGCAGTGTGGCTTTGTGTATATTTTGGCTTTCTAATCGTGTGTTTATTTAATAGTAAATTGCATATATATGTATATTTATATGTGTTGTTTAAAGAGATAGAATGTGATGATACATCAGATTTAATCTTTTTTAAAAGATACAATGCATTATATTTCCATCTTTTATTTTTAATTCTATGTTGATAAGGCAGGGATATAAAAAGCTATATCAATTCAATACCAGGTAAAAAGGTGCTAAAATGTTGCTGAAAAAAATGAGTGAAAAAAAGTCATATATCATTACTAACATATCAGGGAACTCCTGAGAATCCTGACAATAACTTATCTTATCAGTAGAGGGAAGTGTTTATATTCTACTTGGAGATTTTCAGAAGGATAGAAGAAGTAAAAACAGAAAACAAACTCTGGTTTAAAACAATGTTATGATTAACACTTAGCTCAGAAATTTTTCATATCTCACTCACACAGACAATAAAAAATCCCAAATAACAACAGTATCTAAAATATTTATGCATCTTTATATTCACTCATTCATTCACATGACAAATACCCACTGAAAAAGTCTGTATCGGGTTCCATGCTAGGTATAGAGGTGATACAAATGAGAAAGCCATGGTCTTTACATCAAAGAGTTCAAAAACAAATGTGGCAATGTAAGAAGAGTAAATAAGTCAACAAATTAATTCTCTGGTTGTGGTTTTGAGTAAGTTATACGTGTGACTAAGCTTAGGACTGCTAATAATTATAGTTATTCAACACTCAACTAAAAACAATTTACTGTTCTGAGTATTTCATAGTTAATTCTGACAGCATATCATAAAGGGTTATTATCCTATGTAACAAATAGGAATAATAGCAAGAGTGAAGACTACTTCATTTAGATAGTTGGGGGTAGAGTGTGAGAAGGTGAAACGTGTCATCCATCCATCCATCCATCCATCCATCCATCCAGTGATCTATCTTCTATCATCTATTATATATTACATATATATCATCTATCATATATATATATTATCATGTATTGTTATCAATTCCCATGTTTTCTAAAACATTAAGTGTTTTATTTGCAAATATGTAAGTAAATTCAAAGTGAATCATATGTATTATTCAACACAATATTTGAGAATTTGCTTTATTCATCCAAGAGAATAACTACTATTCATACAAGAGAATGAATACTGATGAATTCAGTTACTCCTCTAAAGCCATACTCATAAGAAGTTGATGAAATGGGGTCCCTGAGTCTCAGAGCACACAGTCAGCATATTCAGCATATTGCCCTATCCCATTTCTAAAGGATGAACTTGGTATGTTCCCCTGGTAAATAAGCAACTATTGAAAATCAAATGCTACATGTCAAGCAAATTGCCTCTGTGTAGTGTTCTGCTGGATAAATTAATTGCCTTTTGTGTGGTTCTGCTTGAACTGTTGGTCCACAGCAGCATATTATTGTGAAGAGAGAAAATAATGGTTTCATATACATTTCAGGAAAAATTTTTGTCACTGAACTGGAATGTCTAAAAGTGAGTCTCATTTGCTCTGAATAGAAGGAATATATATTATACAGAAACAAATATTAATACTACAATCACAATAATTATTTTTTATATTTCTTACAATAGATATTTTTTCTTTATACTAGCACTGTTTGCTCTCCTAAGGAAAGAAACATCTTTGTATCCTTATTAATATGAACATTTTTTATGAAATGTTTTCATTTATTAACATAATGCAGGGTAATTAGAATTTCCAGACTGTCTTATTGTAATGTCAGA
The DNA here is from genome assembly GCA_004024945.1 of Uropsilus gracilis. Classification (NCBI taxonomy): domain Eukaryota; kingdom Metazoa; phylum Chordata; class Mammalia; order Eulipotyphla; family Talpidae; genus Uropsilus; species Uropsilus gracilis. Next base: position 16,192 of record PVHY01020560.1, read on the forward strand.
ATACATAATAAAAAACTTTTCCATACCTGGGTAGGAGACAGAAAGATCTTTTAGGTTTACACTAATTTTCCTGTCATAATAACAGTGCCATAGAATGCAAGGTGGATGCAGTATGAAGTTAGGCAATGTTGGTTTGGTTCTTAAATTTACTGACTGTAGTTTTTATAATGCTAAATACTTTTCTAATGATTATTCACTAGAAGTCTGAATCAAGAGTTGGTTAGCTAAAGCTTTTGAAATTATAAAAATAATGCTTTATGACAAATATTTATCTTCACTTTAGTAAAGATTGCTCCTGGAAAAAATAATAATTCTAAAAGATTTTTTTTTAATTATGGAAGAGTATGTTTTGTGATATGTGGAATATGAACAGTTTATATTATTCCAAAATAAGCACTATTTAGCTCACATAAGATAAAATTTATGTTCCTTACTCTGGAAATAAATAAAAAAATATTTCAAATAATTTTTTCAATTATTTAACAAATGATAATTTAATTAATTGAAGATACAGGTTCATCCCAAATACAATGCACTTTGTTTCTCACTTCACTACTCTTTCTTTTGAATATTGAGTCCAAAATATACAGAGAAAATTTCTAATTCTCATATTATTTGGGTGTATTTGGAGATGAGATGCTTCTGTGTTAACCATAAGTTATATGCTCCTTTGGCATATAAATGATTGTTAAAGAAAAATTTCCTTACTTCTATTGCATGGTGATGAAATTAATATAGTGTGAATAATGCCAGGTAATAGCAGAGATTATGCATTTTAACATTTGAAAAAATACTTCAATTAGAATCCTTTATAATCCTACATAAATACACAAACATATACATACACAGAAACATCTTGATAAAAAATAGGAAGTTCGTTTCCTTATTTAAATTCCTTTTCCTCTTTTACCTCCTTTCTGTCCTCTGTCCAGTATTTTCTAAAAGATTCCTAAATAGTTCTAGATGATACATGGAAAGAGATTAAAAAATCATTTATAAACTTTATTTCTCCTAGTCATAACATTGATTAGTTATTCAGTTCTATAAAGTGACATGTGATAAAATGGTTAGGTTGATTTTATACTTCAAAATAATATAAACAATAAAAAACTATAGGAAAACACAACAGAAAGTTATGTGAATTATTTTCTTTCTTAATTTTAATGGTGCTCACCATAAAACTTGAAGGATGTTTCAGTGGGCAGACTGAGGGGCAACCAGGGCCCCCAAGCATGCACAATATAAAAAGATCCTGCAACCTGTTACAAAAAGACATAACATAATCTTAGTTTATAGGACCACCAATAGGAAAGATGGTTAATAAAACTAGTGTATAATAGCAAGGACTATAAGAGAAAAGATAATTGTTCCCTAATGAAACATCCAAAGCTACCCATTCATTGCAGGAAATGTCCAGACAAACAGGGTTGACATAAAGCAGGGCCACTGAGACAAATGTTTGCTAGAAGTCTAAATCACTCTTTGTTAGGGAACCATAGCAAAGGACAGATGGGATTGGACAAATCTGGGACAAAGGAGCAATCTGAAAGTATAAAATCAAGATAAAGACTGTGTTGTCCACCTTCTTATGGGTTTTTCATTCTTGTCTCTTTCAAATATCTTCTTCCATGTTCCCCCAAGTCCCTTGTTCAAGTGCGAGACTGAAAGCCAAAACTTCTTCATTTCTCTGCTCTGTGTGCCTCTACCAAGTCCATCTTAGATTCCTCATTACTCAGCAAGAACCTTCACTAGGTGGGACAGGGAATATGGGATCTTTTCTTTTTAGATCACAGTTATAAATGAACCTTTCATTACAGATGCAAAATAAAGAAGAAATCAAAGTATACAAAGATGCTGCTCCTATCACATTTTAAGCATAAAAAGTTATTTTTGATATATTAAAATGAGGAAATTTTAATCTGGTAACAAAAGATGTAGCTGAATTTTAAGGTACTTTGAAAAAAAAAACACTCGAGCATTCATACGTAACAGAAATTTTGTATACTTTATAGAATGATCAATGTTTATTCTAAAATATCAGAAGTCATTGTGCATGCATCTTTTTAAAATATAACACTAGCAAATTTTAATAAAAACAGTATAAATTGTTGAATCATCTCATTGTGAGGATTTGTGAAATCCAAGTTATCTCGGTTCTATTTAACCCAAAATGCTTAATACTAGTTGAAGAAATTTCTACAGTCTTATGTTTACTGCAGCATCATTTCTCACAGCCAAGATTCAGAGGAAATATTAATGCATTAACATAAGTTTAAGAATGGACTTGTTCCCCCACATCCTTGGTAACCCTTTTCGTTTCTGGAAAATTTTATATGGTCCATACTCATAAGTGGAGATGGTATTTTATTGTGATTTTTGATTTGCATTGCTTTCATTTAAGTGATTATGAATACTTTTTCATTTATCTATTGGTCATCTGTCTTCTTTCAAGAAGAGTCTCCTTAGTTCAGTCATTTTTTATTATGGTATGTGTTTGTTGTTGAGTTTATGAATTATTTATAGATCTAGGGTATCAATCCCTTGTCATACATCCGACAAGGGGCAGTTAATTTTTAATATGAAACTTTTGAGTTAAGATATCCTGTATATTTTAAAATGATAAGAACCATAGAAAATGACTTAGCTATGGCCCTCAGTTTCTTCACATGTATCTTTGTGTTTTTGGAACAAATTTCCTCTAACATGATTCAAAATGGTGGTGTTTCAAAAAATCAGGAGTTTCTCTTCTATGACACATAAAAGCATAAATGTAACATGTACCATTACTTAAAAATATACTTAGTAGAAAAATATATAACTTCTTTCAGAAGCAGTTTCTAAAGATGATTGGTTTCAATGATAGAAGTTCAAACTAATGTAAATTGTTTCACTTCATTTTAGCTATTTTCTAGTCCTTGATTTCTTATGCATAACTGGGTTCTCTGAGCTTTCCACTCTCAGATATTGTTGTTTAATGATTTCCTGGACTTATCTACTCATAAACACACCTTAAGATTATCTTTTGACTTATCTGTCCTTCTAAAGGAAGACAATAAAACATTCATAGTGCTTTGCTTAGCTATAAAGAAGTCCTAAATCCTTTAAACAAATGGTTATAATCTCATTATCTCATCTACTTATTGGTTCTATAGCTGCCCATCATTTAGTGCTGTTGAACTTGTAGTGTCTTAGAGTCACAGATAAGCTTTAAAGAGAGGAGATAACTTTTATTTGTTATAGGCAATAAAACCAGCATCTCTACTGACTATCTGACAAGGAGGCATCTGATGATGGGGATCCAGTCAAGCAGAACACAAATTGTAATAGTGTCTGAAGGGCAAGGAACTAGAGAGAGATGCAGTATAAAATCTACACAGTAAAATTATGTGGTGATGAGAGAAAATTATAGAGCACCAACAGACTAAAGCATATACTGTCATGAGAATTTGCAGTGCTAAAAAAATGAGTCATTCAAGATTCTCTGATAATTTCCATTCAAAATATTTTTATTGAAAAAAAATAATAACTTTGTATTTCTCAGGTATTTGTACCTGAGGAAAAGGAAAAGGGAAGAATAATCTCTGAAAAGCAGTCTTTTCATGGGTAGAATTCATGGGTGGTATAAGACATAAGACAGAGCTTTCAGGATTCTCCCCATTTTACCCCATGAAAAGGGCTGCTAGGAAATAGGGAAAGAGTGGAGCTTTGTCTCTCTTTAGCTGAGGCTATTGACTGATAGGACAGACAGATTCTTGCCACATGCTGGCCAATAAATTTTCTTCAACTTCTCTCTTTTAGTCTTTTCCCTTTGTTCACTTTCTATATAAACTCGTTCTTGGGTCTTGTCATGTTTTCATAAACATGCAGGTGGGAGCTTGAAACCAGGTAAATTAAAAAAATGTCTTTTTGAATGGATCTTTGAACACCTCTGCCTGCTTTTCCCTAGGAAGCAGGCTCCAAACAGTTAATTAGCATCTTCACTTCACTGTTCACCTACTATTGGTATATAAAAATCAGCTACCAACTTCTCTCAGTTCTCTCCCCCTCTCTCAAACCTAAAAAAAGAAAAACTTAGAAGCATAGTTTAAACTTTAGACTAGTTTGCCTCAATTTACCCTCTTTTAGACTTTCATGGGTTCTTTCCACCATTCACAGCCTTCTCACCAAAATCCCAAGCCAAAGCAAGACTCTCAGAGAGCAGAGTAATTGCTAAGCAAAGTGATTTCCTAATTACTACAAAAGAACATGTAAGTAAAACTCCAAATTACTTTAACATTATCCAAAACCTTTCTCAACATTGTCCAAAGTCCTTTCCCCAAATTGTCTAAAAATCCTGTCTCAGTTCTGATCATCTCACCAACATCAGTCAATCAGAGTTCATCTCCACATGCTCGAAGACATCTTCCTTTGGAATGCTCCAACTCTTTTCCATGCTGTCTTCTCCTTGTCCTTCCTCCAGGTAGTAGGAAGAAGTTCCATGGTACCAGAACCAGCAAAGTTAATTTTCTTCCAAGGCCTACCTTTCACATGGCCTCTCCCAGACACAAGCCGAACTCAGCAAAACAAACTTCAACATGGAGTTCAAGTCTCCAAACTCCTTAACTTCCTTTAACAGACACATCCCTAGCCTGGGCCAGCCAAAGGCTGCAGACCCCAGGCCTTGACTACATGACCAAGCTCACATGGCTCACATTTTCATCCCACAAATTGCAAAATCAGAATGTCTTTCTTTGTCCCAACCTTCTTTATATATCTTTATTTCTGTTTTCCCGCCTTCCAGGAACAGCTCCTGAGTTATCACATTACAAAGAAAAGACTTGTATCTTTCTGAAAGAAAATTCTAATCAAGGCCATTCTCACATTTTAGCATGTTCTCCTTAAAATTAGCAATCTTAAACAGGAGACAATGACACCCAGGGGGGAGGGCACTTCTTATCAAACTCACAAAGGGATTATCCCTTTCTTCCCCCAGGTTTGGCTTGTATCAGGTTATGTTTCATTTTGTATGGCTATATACTCAATTTTATAAGAAAACTCTGCTAATTCCCACCATAAGGTGTTACATTTTATATTTTTGTTTCAGATAAATAGGTATTTAAAATATATCTATTACATTTTACATTTTTATTAATAATATACTTTTTTATTTTTAATTTGCAGCTTGTTCATTGTTTACACAATGCATTTTATCCTTGTAAACATTTGACAGTTGAAAAAGATATGGATTATCAAAATGCAAGCATTCTAAAAATCATAATGACAACACCATATTCCCTCTTAACTTATGACAACAACTAACAACTTTCATCATTAGGCATTTCTTCCTATATCTCACCCCAGATACTCTTAAATAAGTGCAGCTATTATATGTTGTTATTATGTGTTAAAGCTTCTTTTTATAGAGAAGTATAACTAAAAGCATACCAAGGGAAAATGAACTACAGTTGCATGAGAATGAGATAGTCAAAGACACTTATAAATATATTTAATATATGATATTCATGGTCTATATCTTATTTCAAATCAGGATTCTCACAGAAGAATAAATTTATGAAGAAAATATGTATTTAAATATGATAATTTAAATAATTAGAAACTAATTTTTCTTAAATGTTTTTAAAAACATTAAATCTTTTCTCTGTACACTGTCTAAAAAAACAAAGTGAAACAGATTTTGATTTCTACTAAATCTTTATTACTAACATAATAAAGGCATTTTTGTTTGCTTGAGGTATTCAAATTATCATGTAAGTTCTCATTTTCCCCCTATGAGACTTTAGACTGAGTCTTTAAGTGTTTTTGTTATGCAGTTTCCTCTCAGTTTCTTCTCTACAACATCTCTGGATGTTTTGAGACCACTGTTTCACAATGATTGATGGTACAATCAATTATTAGGTGGAGGGAACAGAAACAGCTAGAGAAGCTAGTAACAGCTATCCAGATATGCTTGTTCCATTTGTTAAATAAATAAATATTGTTATGTAAAATTATATACTTTACAGATTTATGCAATACAGTTGTGAGATAAAGTGAACTTGCTAACTTTTTTATTTTGAAAATCTATATTCCATGTGGATTGTTATATAGACCAGAAATTGTTCTGAATTAAAATTTTTCTACTCCAAGACTACAATGACCATGGTTTCTAATACTAGCATTATTATTTTATAATTGATAGATAATATAGTTTATTTATAATAATCTATAATTAGATTTATATTAAATGTAGTCTATATTTTGCATCTTATAATATATATGTAATATATAATATATATTTTACACAATACATAATATATAATATATAGTGTCCCATTAGATCACCTAGGAGCTTTTCTAGGTAGACTTTGTAGCCTCTTGTCCCACTGTATTCTTTGAAGACTCTGTAGTTCAGACATACCAAGCTGCCCAAGCACATCACACATGGATATGAACCCATATTTTTATTCCTTTAGTCCATAATTTTATACCTTTCTTTGGTTTGGCACATAATTCCCTGCATATGAAAAACAATTTTTTATTTAAATCTTAACTGAAAAATCACTTCTCAGAAATTACCTATTCTTGAGAAATAAAAGACATTCCAGGCAATTTCCTTTTATGGAAAGAAACTACTAAAAGGTCAATATCAAAATATTAACAAGTTCTTGGAATAGGGAGATTATAGATATTTAAGTTCTTGTAATAGGGAGATAATTTCAACAGGTGTGCTTAACGCAGAACTTCCCGAGGGTGTAAAAATCTAATTTGCACTGTGACTGTCCTAAAAGGACATCTAACTTTGAGAATGTTATAAACACATTTTATTCTACATACAGTTTGCTCTTTAATGAGGCTCAATCAATGACTTTACAAAGTTAGGATATGTGACTGAGAGGGAGACACAGACACAGACAATGAGGAGTCACTAAGAAGGGGATTTCAGTTGTAAATAGATTTCTGTGGTGGTGTTTGCAGAGTGTTAATAAGATTTAGAGGTAAAATAAATGAGATTTTTATTGTGAATATCCAAAACTCTAGAAGACATTCAGCTAACTTATGTGGATGGAAAAGATAATGGCGGCAGAAAGTTGTTTAGAAAAGGGAAAGGTCATTTTCGTCTTGGAAATGTCAATTTTGAGCTTTTAGTGGAAATCCAGGTGGATATATCCAGTTTGATGTGAGATTTTAGGACTCAGGAGATTGACAAATTGATCTTGGCTCAAAATAGTATTTGCAAATCAATGTGATAGCTGTGGAATTGAAAGCTCTATTTGCCAGTGAAATTATCAAGTATCAAAATTATGTTTATCTTGGCCCTTTGTCTCAAGGCATTTATCCTTATTTAATAATTACAATTATGAACAATTAAATTTAACTGAATAGCATTTTTAGGAGCTTTTTAAAAATGAAAATAAAAAGTCATGATCATTTTTTATTTTGAAAATAAGGAAAAGAAAATAGTAATTTTGGGGGGACTCCTGTTTTGAACAACATAAATTTTATTAAGACAGTGAATCACAAAATATATTTCTTAAAAGATTCAGCTTGGCATCATGGGTTAAGGTGTCTATGGCTTTTACCTTCCTTGTCTGGATTATAGAATGAGGCCTAACGGTATCTTATTAGCTGCCCTTACAACTGAAAGTAAAACTGAACAACTGAAAGTAAAACTAAAAGTAACTAAATTATCTTATAGTTTTCTGCCAGCCTCAAACTCTGAGCTGTGTTTGATCACTAAAAGCAGAGATGAGTGAGGATTATACTTGAGACAGGGCCACATGCAGGGAATTATTCTCGTTTCTTTAGGAGTGCAGACCCTAGCCCTGGGGTATCACTCCTATTATTGCAATTTAAATCCTTAAGGTTTGACTAGTGACAGCATTTAGTTGTTTTCTCGATTTTGTCCATGGGTGAAGGTAAGGAAGAGGTTCTCAACACCGCAGCTTCATTTTGCAGATAGTATCGCGTCTATGATCAGCCTCAGGTGATTCAAGTTAGCACACCCTACTGGCAAAGACTGATTTCTAGACTGGGAACCTCAGGCTTAAGCTCGTGAGCTTCACTCTACACCTGTGTTCTAGAGTTCTCCCATTTAGAATACTCAGAAATGCATCCTCTGTTCTACACACAAGTTCTCTACCCCCCTTTCTACAATGAAATTCAGCATCTCCATAGTCCATGTGTGTGTGTGGAGGGGGGGTGTATGTACACACCTCTGAATCAACAATAGCAAAGGGGCTCCATGAAGCAGCTGCCCCTTCATCCAATTGGTTGCACTGCCCTGGAATGTGCTGCAAAAGATCAATTTCAGTTTCTCTTCCCTTTTGATGGATTGTTGCTCCTGAATATGTGCACTGTAAGCAATCCTTATTGCCAATTGTAAACAGCAACCTCACCAATTTGTGTAGGTTCTTTATTGGCTATAGCAGTTACAGATAATACCAGGCATGGCAGGGTGGGGCAGAAACAGGAACAGAAACAGGGCTGGGTGTGCAGGGAGGCAGGTGAGCCCCAAAACCTCCAGGAATCTTCACGGGTTCTCTCTTTTTCTCTCTCCCCTCTTTTTCTTTCCCTCCTTTCTCTCTCCCCCGTGCTCTTCTTTTATCCCCTCACTTCTAGGCCCAGGTGTTCATTCTTACACATGCACACGCTGGGTAGATGCAACAGTACAGGTGCTGATTGTATAGGTCAATGAAGGAAAAAGTCTGACAAACTCACTTTGCCTATAATATACAATATCTTCTGGGTTTTGTTTGTTTGTCTTTTTTGATATTGTTGACTTTGCTCTGCTGCAATTTAATTGTGAATATTTTGAAGAACTGAGCCTGGCGTCTTCACACTGCTGCCATCTTGCAAGACTGAGGCATTTTTCACTGGTGATTAACTTTGACAATCAGTGGACATCAAGTGAAACAGTTCACCCTCCCTAAAGTTGGTATGCTGAAGCTAAGCTTTAAAAGACCAACGTTCCTTGAAGAGCATGAATTTCTGCCTTCAGATTGCATAAAAGGGATTCTATCTAAGTTTTCATTTTCATTATTTTTTTTTGTTTGTTTTTGTTTTTGTTTTTTTTTTTTAATTTATTTATCTATATTTCACATCATTTCAATCCCTGGGGGTCACCCACC
>PVHY01020561.1:0-25327 GCA_004024945.1 Uropsilus gracilis
CTCAATAGACCTGCACTAGAAATGAAAAATCCAGTCTCTCCAGCTGCAGATATAATGCATAGGAAAGGAAGTAATAATGACCCTAGCTAGATACACTCACCAACTGGGTAGGACAAGCACTGTGTTGGGAACCACTGAGACAGGAAGGTGAAACCAGTGATTGAAGTGACCTTCACACACAAATCTCTACCTGCATTGTCTCTGGCACTGGGGAATCAAACTCCGGGCCCACAGTAACATGCAACGTGAAAGAGGTTCCTTCCTTTATCAATCAATGGGGAAAGAAAGCTACCACGAATAGCTGTGGCCCCATGACAGAACTGCTAACAAGAAAAAGAAAACTACAGATCAATGTCCCTGGTGAACATAAACAAAAAAATCATCAATAAAATCTTAGGAAATTAAATTCAGCGATACATTAAAAGTATTATTCATCATGACCAAGTGAGACTTATTTCAGGTATACATATGGTTCAATATTCAAAAATTGACCAATATAGTTTACCATTTCAACAAAACATAGATAAAAATCATATCACCATATCATAGATGTAGAAAAAACATTTGTAAAGATCATCAACTATTTATGATAAAAAAAAATCTCAAAACCTAGGGATAGAAGAAATATACTTAAGCATAATAGAGGGCAACTCAACCACAGCCGATATCCTACTAAATGGTGAAAAACTGAAAGGTCTTCCTGTAAGATAGGGTACAAAACAAACATGTCTATTTCACCACTACTTTTCAACATAATATAGGATATTCTATCTAGAGCAGTTAGGCAAAAGAAAGATTAAAAAAAAAAAAGATTCCAAAATGTGAAAGAAGTAAAATTAACACTTTTTTAATACTATATATAGATAACTCTAAAGACTCCACTAAAAAAAAATAGAAACAATAATTTAGTATAGTAAAGTGGTTATTTACAAAATCAATTTGCAAAAATCAATTTCATTCCTATATGCAAGCAACAAACTAAGAGAGAAAGAAATCAAGAAAACAGTTCCATTTACAATAACATTTAATAAAAGTACTAAGTCGTAGGAATTAAAGTCAATAAAGAAGGTGAAGCACCTATATGGTGAAAACTATAAGATGTTGTTAAAAGAAATAGAAGACAAAGAAAAAGAAAGATAGTCCCTGCTTATGGATTGGAAAAACTAGTGTGATAAAATGACCATCTTACCTAAAACAACATGCAGATTCAATGCAATCCTTACCAAAGTTTCAATGGCATTCTTCAAAGAAATAGAAGGAACATTACAGAAATTTATATGAAATAACAAAAGATCCCAAGCAGTCTAAGTAATCCTGACAAAAAAGAACAAAACTTCCAGATTTTAAATTATACTACAAACTCAGAACAATCAAAACAGTATGATATTGGAATAAATACAGGGCAATAGAAATATTGAAACAAAAACATACCAAGCAAACAGAATTGAGAGAAAGAAAAAAAAAAACCCACATTTTAATGGACAATTAATCTACAATAAAGGAGTCAAAAGTATACACTGTGGAAATGGAAGTCTCTTAAACAAAATGGTGTTGGGCAACCACATGCAAAATAAATAAAATTTTTTTAAAAACCCACAAAATTACACCACTATCTCAATGCATATAAAATTGATTAAATTTTGAATGTTAGATCTGAAACCATAAATACATAGAAGAAAACATAGGTAAAACATTAACTGGGGACTTGACCCCAACAGCAAGGGAAATAAAAACAATAGCTGGTATGACATAAAGTTGAAAAGCTTCAGTACAGTGAAATTACAATCATTAAAATGAATACATCTTGTAGAATTCATCCAGTAAGGGGTTAATTTTCAAAATCTACAAAGAACTCAGAGAAGTCAGTAAAGGTAAACAAACCCCACCCCCTCCCAAAAATAGGCAGAAAGGCTAAATAGATGTTACTTCAAAGGAAGACATACAGATAAATAATGAGCACATGAAAAATTGCTCATCATCATCACTTGCCATCTGAAAAATGCAAATCAAACTCACAATGAGATACCATCTCACATCTCTGAGAATGGTACCTCTCAAAAATATCAGAAATAAAAGGAGTGGAGCAAAAGAAACCTTCATACTCTGTAGTTGGGAATGTAAGACTGGTCCAGTTCCTATGGACAATATTATGAGTTTTCTCAAAAAATTAAAAATAGATCTGCCATATGAGCCAGTATTTCCATTCCTAGGTATCTACCTGAATTTTGTAAAGGCACTAATTTGAAGAGATATAAGCATTCTTATATTCACTGCAGCACTATTTAGAAGCAAAGTTATGAAAATATCCTTTCACCCAAGGACAGCTGAGTGGATTAAGAATATGTGGTATACATACTTAGTGGAATACAATGCAGCTGTAAAAAAAAATGGACTTTTGCCATTTTGACAACACAGATGGAACTAGAGGGGAATATCAAAATGACTATGTCAGAATAAGACAGGCAAATACTAGATAATTTTATACATAGAATATGAGTGAAAACAAAGGGTCAAACCAAACTAACAACAAATCCTAAAAAGTGACTATAGAATTGGCACTACCAAGGGTGAGGGGGAAAGATGAAAGCAGAATTCAGGGGAAAACCTGGACACAAAAGTGGGTACAAGAGATATTTTTACAAGTTGCTCTATTATGCAAGCCACCCCTCTAATGTGATCATGGATGGGGTCTCTATGATCCCTGCCTAAGTCTTCATTGCCAGGTCTCTTGTTCCCTAGGTAGGTGAACCTTGCAGGCAGTGAACCCACTTCCTCCATTATAAGCTCTTACCACTCCCCTCCTCTGCCTCCCACCAGCACCTCTCCCCCGACTACCCACTTTTCTCCTGTGCCTGGGGCCAGCTAAAGTTCCACCTCCTCTAGACAGCCTTCCCTGACCACTCCACCCTCTCCTTGAATTCCCTAAGCATTGCCATCTGTACCTGCCATCAGTCTTCCACACTAGAGAACTGCCTTGTTAGATGTTAACCCTGTTCCTCTTGCCTTCTTGAGTGAGCTTTGTGAGCAGCATGGGTACAGGGTTGTACCTCAGAAGAAGGCATGTGGTTCCAGAGAATACAAACTGCTCCAACTAATAAGAAAACTGAAGGAGTTTCCTAGGAGGGCATAGAGACCCTAAGTTTATCCACAGCTGGGATATGCTCCTCTCATTTTGAGGCAGGGACAACCTCCAGGGTTCTACAATTTCAAGCCTCTGTCTCTTTCTGCACGTCTGCATTTTCATCCTCAGCTTCTGCTTTTGACCCAAACATGGCAGCACAGGCCTTGGCTTCCAAGTCTTCCCAATCCAGTGATTTGTAGAATGAAGACTCTGAGGCTTGGGGCCTGAGGAGAGTATCTGCTGGACCCTGGGGTAGTGTGAGGTCGGGACATTTTAAGTCAGCTTAACTTTGTGCTTTTTAACAAACACCCCTAGTCCCATCCCTCCAATGTTTGCCTTAAAAAAATTCCTTAAAGAAATAAAAATCAAGGCCGGGCATGATGGCGCATGTCTGTAAGCGGCAGCCTGGGAAGCCACAGCTGGGGCCAAGGATCGCAGTTCAAGCCGCGCCGGGGGCCCGTAGCAAGACCTAGTCCCCAAAAAATAGCTGGGTGTGGTGGTGTGCGCCTGTAATCCCAGCTACATGGGAAGTTGAGGCTGGGGATCACTTGAGTCCGTGGTACCATAGGCAACAGGAGCCTGTGGTTCCCCAGGCAACATAGCGAGACCTAGTCTCAAAAAAAAAAAAGAAATAAAAATCAATTTGTGCGTGACCCCTCTGCCCCCAACTATCTCACAAAAACAGTAAAGTTAGCCTGTTAACCAGTTTTATTATACCTTCACCATTTGGCTTCCTTTATTTTTTTTTCAGAGTGCAGACTAATTTATTTTTTAACAAAGTGATTTCCTAATTACTTCAAAAAGAAACATGTAAGTAAAACTCCAAATTACTTTAACATTGTCCAAACCTTTCTCAATATTGTCCAAACTCCTTTCCCAAGATTATCCAAAAATCCTCAGTCTCTCAGTCCTGATCATCTCACCAACATCAGTCAGTCAGAGTTCATCTCCACATGCTCAAAGACATCTTCCTTTGGCGTGCTCCAACTCTTCCATGCCATCTTCTCCTTGTCCTTCTCCAAGTAGTAGAAAGAAGCTCCATAGTACTGGAACCAGCAAAGTTGACTTTCTTTTCAGGACTGATTTCCGCACGGCCTCTCCCAGACACAAGCCAAACTCAGCAAAACAAACTCCAACACGGAGTTCAAATCTCCAAACTCCTTCGCTGCCTTTAGCACACATGCTGCTAGCCTGAACCAGCCAAAGTTTGCAGACCTCAGACCTTGGCCACACAGCCAAGCTCACATGGCTCACATCTTCATCCTGCAAAGCTCCTGACCAAAAATGCTCATCCCACAAATGGCAGAATTTTTGCCTTCTGTTAAAATCTATCGTAAAGTGTGCTCTGTTCTCTATATATACCCCTTTCTTTGTTTAAGAGAAAGAAATTGGTTCATCACCTCCAGCCAATCTTCAGCTCATAGCTAAACAATCTCTCTCATCCGTCCTTTCTTTGTACTCTGCGTTCAGCTCTCAATAGGGTCAGGCAATGTCCCTCTGTAGTCACCAGAAGCCAGCAGGGCAGGGTCACTTGATGATGTGCAGAGTATGATTGTCAGGAGTGTGGTTAAGTCCTCCAAAGATGGGGTAGGGTGTGAAAGAAATAGGGTGTCTCCAGGAAGGGGAAGTTGAATAACACTGACTGCCAAACATTCCCAGCAGAGGCTCCAGGCCAAACCCGTTCATTCAGCCCTTCTCCTTTCCACCCTGCTGCCATCAGCGGATGGCAGTCTTCCAGAACCCTATGTATTTTACTCACTTGTTCACAAAGAAGGCCAAGAGTTATGAGGAGGATCTGAGTTCTACCAGGCCTGCCAATTAGCTGCTCAGTGAATGTGGGTAATGAAAGATCTCTGAGTCTACTCATCAGCAAAATGGAGATTCTAGGAGTAACCATATGCAGCTATGCCAGGGGGCAGGGTTGGTTGGGAGCTGAGGACCTGGTGAGGGCCCAGCACCATGTGTGGGGACCCTGCGAGATAGAACTTCTTGCATTTCACATGTGGAAGTCAGAAATTGGGGTGGCATGTCACTCTGTGACTGGCAGAATGGGAAGTATTGGCAATATGGCAAGTATTATCTGTTGTCCTGATCTAGGTAAAAATATCCCCAACTACAAAACGGGGACATTGTCTGCCTTCAGCTGGCGAGTCTGAGGCTCAAATAACATCTGTGGATAGTTTTGAGTGTGGTCCCTCACTAACCTCCCTCCCAGGTGGCACCACTGGTGGGCAGAGGTGGGCTTTAGGCAAACAGAACTGTCCAGAGCTGGGAATGAGTTTGTTTATCTGTGGAGGGGGTGGCCTCAGTGCCGAGGGCCAAGCAAATATTTGTGGTTATGGATTAACTTGAGTTCCAGGCGGTCATGGTGGCAGGAAGGCGACCTTGCAGTTTCTCCACAATCCACCTCTGTAAGTCCCTTTCGAAGTAGGTCTGTGATAGGGGTTGAGTAAGGGTAAGAGTTGGGTGCTCTATCCAGGCTTCAAGAAGCTAGCTGGGATTTGGGTAAAGGGAAATCAGGGTTCGGCCACCAGTCAGACTGGGGTGCCACAGTTTCAAGGGGGTAGGTTCCTACCTGCCTCCCTCCCAGACTGGGAGGCTGGGAAGAAGTTCAGAGGTGTCGGAAGTCCTCCAAGACCCGACCATTGCTAGAGGCAGCTTGGAACCTGGGGTCCTTTGTAGCCCCACTCTTTCTCTACCGCTATCCTTGGGGTGTCTAATTTAAACAAATGTCAGAACCTGTCTCAGAGGAGGTCAGTAAAGGTGGTAAGGGAGGTTAGATAAGTGCAGATGGGGCATAGAAACCTACCCACTTAATGGGGAAGTGGGGTTTCTGGCTACTTTTGTGGTTTGGAGGGTCAACCAAGTGGTTTGGGGAAAGTGTTGTGGTTCTAGGCCTGGAGCCATGAAGGTGAGGACTGGACTGGAGTCCGAGTTCTGCTAACTCCTGGTTGTTGTTTTTAGTTTTGGCTTTTTTCCCCAGAAGTCACTTAACTCCTCTGAGCCTCAATTTACAGCTCTTAAATGGGGTAACAACATTAATACCTACCTTTTGGGTTATTATGAACCTTTAAGAAATAATTGTCCATATTTACTTAGCATTGTGCTAAACTTATTTTAAGAGATTTCTATGGATAAATTAATTCTCACTATTGTGAGAATTTCTACTCATGAGGCAGAAATGCAGTCATTCTACCCACTTCATAAATAAGTCAACTGGGCATGGAGTATTTAATTTTCTTGCCCAAGATGGTTGTCCTCAGGTAGGGGTTCCCCCAAAGTCATTGGTGGCCTGCCCTTTCAACCATGTGCAAATTGAAAGAAACCACGAGTGTCCAATGACTCCTAGCCTGGCCTTAGACATGTAAAGGCATCACCCCATCCCTCAGAGCAGAAAGGGCATGAATATTCTGGGCACACCTGCTGTAGTTTTTCTGCTGAGTCTCCTTGAATCTCCAGCAGGACTCCAGACCCTTTCCATCTGTCAGACTCAGGCAGAAGGTGCAACTTTAACCCTGTAGAATGAAGGAGTCTGAGCCACCAGGTGATGATCCTAGTAAAAGGGACCACCACCTCCCCCCTCAGCTTTTGCCCTCACAACAGCACATGTGGGAACTCTTTCACTCACTACTATCTGTAGGGGGTGGGGGGCAGGCAGTGCAGGGACTGGTGAGGCTGCAGAATCTCAAAAGTCCCCCTCAGACAGGTGTCAGCAACTCCAGGATGTGGCAGCTCGTGGGCCTCTTCCTTTTTGTGACTACCTGGGGAATCTCCAGCTTACCAGCTCCTTCCGGTAAGGCCACCCTCCCTCTGATGGGAATCCTCAGGATCTTCATATGGCCATCTCTGACCCCACCTGACTTTTATCCCTTCCATCACCTCACCTGACCCTCAGGGTGAGATGAGAGAAGTGGATAAATCAATTCAGGAGTCCCTTGCAGGTTAGCTATGGGGACATAGCACAGGCCCCCCCCCCAATAACTATAGTGATGAGGGGTGGTCACAGTCACCAGCTCCTTTCACCACCCTGGGGAGTGGGTCACAGAGTCAGTCCTCAGGCCTTCCTTCCCCCTCGCTCCCTCAACTATGGAAGGCCACACTGGCTCTGGGCACCCTTTCTTGCTAAATATGCTTCTGCAGTGACACTGCCCTTCCCAAGGTGCCAGTCCCCACAGCCAAAAGGAGCCTGATTTCCCAGGGAGATCTGCAGGAGGAATGGCTGTGAGTTCACTCTGCAGACCCTTCTCCTTCAGCTGTCTGTGAAGCTCACACCTTTATTTCCAGCTCTTTGTCTTCAAGGAGTGCCCTCCCCTCCCACAACCTGTGACCACTTGGTTCAACCATCCAGACTTGGCATCCTATATCCTCCTTTCCTGAAGGATGTCTTCCCTGACTTTTGTGTCTCCCCTCAAGCCTCTTTTGCTCATCTCTCCCCTCCCGTCCATTTTGGTCCTGTCACTCTAGTTCTGCCTTTGCACCTTAAACAGGCACCTCTCAGATCTCAGGTAAAATTTGGTGCTACTCACCAGGTGTCAGATGGGCTGTTTTCCAGGTGTGCCTGCCCAAGGGGAGGGGAGGAGAAGGAGTGAGGTGAAGGCTTGCTACACCACCAGCCCCAAGTCATTGGGGGCTCATTTCTGTGCCAGGTACGGTAGGTACTAAGTGCTTACACAAGGATCTTGTCCTCATTTTCAGATAAACAACAGGTCTAGAGAGGTAAAGATAGAGGCTTAGGATCTCACAGAGGTTGACAGAGGAAGATCTCAATGGCCAAGTCTGCTGTCTCCAATGGCTGGCCATCAGCTGCTTATGCAGGGAGAGGCCAGAGGAGGGGCGAGAGAGTATCTCTATGTGGAATTTTAAGTCCTAAGTGACCCAGACCCTCCCTATATCAGGCCTCTCTAACAAAGTGAGCCAGTCTTTCCTGCCCCCTGCTCCCCAGACCTAGTGTTCTCCAGCAGCGAGCGTGCCCACCAGGTGCTTCGGATCCGCAAACGTGCCAACACCTTCCTGGAGGAGCTCCGGGCCAGCAGCCTGGAGAGAGAGTGCATGGAGGAGATTTGTGACTTTGAGGAAGCTCTTGAGGTTTTCCAGAATGTGGATGACACAGTAAGGCTCCTGTGGGCTGGGAGATGATTGAGACCCAGGGAGACAGAGAGGCACAGATTACCAATTTCTTGCATTTGCCAGAAGGGGCGGAGTGGCTATTAGTGAGTGGGATGGATGGGACAATGGTCCTGTGATCTTGGCCAATACACATGTGACATAAGAAACAGAACTCCTCAGCTCAGGTCTGTGCTTCTCAACCCCCAGAGCTCCAGGGGTGCTAGGATGAACTTGGTAAGGGAGGTAGGTTCCTGATATGAGGCTCAAACTCCCTCTAAACCCAAGGGCTCACCTCAGCTACTAGGACATAGAGGGGGTGCCACTACCTGGGATCCCCTCCAGGTCATCTGTAGGGACCCCCTTACTGTTTCAGCTTTCAAGACTGAGGCAGGTCCCCTAGTCTGCTCCCTCTGCCTCTTTTCCCAAAAGGCCTCTCCAGCAGATACCAAAATAATTTTTGGTAGTCAAAAAATGAGGGCATTTCAAGGCCTTGCAATGACTCCACCTCCTCACCCAAGGTCTGCCCTGCTGGGC
The DNA here is from genome assembly GCA_004024945.1 of Uropsilus gracilis. Taxonomy (NCBI): domain Eukaryota; kingdom Metazoa; phylum Chordata; class Mammalia; order Eulipotyphla; family Talpidae; genus Uropsilus; species Uropsilus gracilis. The sequence goes on from PVHY01020561.1 coordinate 8,762, forward strand.
AGAGCAGAACAGTGCTGGGGGGCAGCTAGGTACTAAGCAGGGGAGTCTTGGTGTGGTCCCAGACCACCACCTCCACCAGTAGCACCAGCAAGAACCTTCCGAACCCGCACGTCTCCATGTGGGGAACCATGTCTCCCCACAAGGTCCTGGTGCTGGCTCCACTGGGAGATACTGAGTTAGGCAAGCTCAGCTGTCTTTGCTGAGAGGTGGGAAGAGTCAAAAGGAGCCATGGGGGCGAGATGGAGACCACACAGCGGGGCGGGGATGTGGGTCTCCTCCAATGAAGAAGCTGCTGTGAGCGCACAGTTCAGACAACAGTCCAAGGGTTGCGACCTTGCCAGGTAGAGACGGACGCAGAGGAACAAGGACCAGGATCCCCGTGCGGTTCTCCTTGCCAGAGACCACAATAGGAATTAGAAGCTTTTCTCTCACTGCCCACTTAGCGACTGCTCTGGGGCACCTAGTGACACTGGGTGTGCCCCTGAGGTCTCCGCACCCACACATGGCTGACTTCTGACCTCCTGCCTTCTCTCCCCAGCTGGCCTTCTGGTACAAGTACCACGGTAAGCACATTCTTCACTCCTGGAAGGGGACCGGGCCAGGAGTCTGTGGCCATAGTGGCGACAGGGAGGGGACTGTCGGCCCCTGTGACACTGCCCCCCCACCCCCACGACTGCCGCAGATGAGGACCAGTGCTCCGCCGCACCCCCGGAGCACCCCTGCGACAGCCCGTGTTGCGGTCACGGCAAGTGTGTCGACGGCCTGGGCGCCTTCACCTGCGAATGCGGCCAAGGCTGGGAGGGCCGCTTCTGCGGGCACGGTGAGCAGGGGTCCCAGCGCCGCGGCCGGCAGTCGCGGGGTCGGCCGGGCAGCGCGGGGCGCGGGAGGGCAGGCGCCCAAGCCTTGGCCCACGGCGTCTCCGTGTCCCGCAGAGGTGCACTTCTCCAACTGCTCGCTGGACAACGGCGGCTGCTCGCACTACTGCCTGGAGGAGGAGGAGGAGGGCCGGCGCTGCAGCTGCGCGCCCGGCTACCAACTGGCGGACGACCATCGGCAGTGCCAGCCCACCGGTGAGCACCCCGCGACTTCGGGGGAGGAGACCCGGGATTCCCGGGCATCAGGCGAGGCCGCGGGTTCGAGGTCGGGAGAGGGAGCCGGTGGCCCTGGCCCGCGCCTACCGAGGGGAGCGGCGCTTGATTACCGCGCCCGGGGTCTGCGGGTCGCCTCTGCTTACCCGGCTCACCGGAAACAGGAGCAGGAACTCGTGGGTGACACACAAGCCATGGGTAGGTCGAGGAGCCCCTTTCTCCATCTGTCTCCACGGGCTTGTTTTCCCTCCGACCCGTGTCTATTTGCCCTTTTATCTGATTTCCTAGCAGAGGCCAGAACAGTGCCTCTGCCTTCTTTTATACTTTTCTTCCTTATGTTTTTATTTTTTTATCAGATTTATATATGTACAAAGATGTTGTAGTTTTTTAACTCATAATGAATTTCAACTGGTGGTTCCCCAGTAGGGGTCTTTTCCACTCATTTTTCAGTGCCCTTGGTGGGTCCTTTTCATGTGGAAATGCCATCCTCTATTCCTAACATTTCTAAGGTGATTTCTTTAACACTCTCCCCTCTGCTTTTTCTGTTCTCTGTCAGCACCCCCTGTTAGTCACGTCTTTCTTCTGGGTTGATCCTCTAGTTTATCACCTCTTCGATTTCATGTCTCCTTAACTGTATATTCTTTCAGGGAACTTTTCACAGCTTTATATTCCTTAAACTTTTTAATACTTGGAGAGTCACAGGAAGTTGCAAAGAAATGTTGAGTGGATGGTTGCTTCGCCTGTGGACTTTCCTGTCCGATGGACTCAGAGTCCAGGTCCTTCACTGAACCCCCACTGCTCAACCTCCACTACACAGAACCTCAGTCTTTCCTTTTGGCAGTTATTTGGGAAAACTGGTGCCTGGGTGGTTTCACTCTAACTTCCAGCCCCTAGGTGAGGAAGGGGAGCGGGTGCCCTTCCAGACTGTGGATGTCTCCTGACTGCCTCTGGTCTGCTCTACGTGCTCAGAGACTGAGGTGCCCAGAGACTGAGGCTGTCATAGTCTTGGCAGAGAGCACACCTATAGTCCAAGAAAAGAGAGTTAAGCCACCAGTGAAGATCAGAGGGCTTGAATTGTATGCGTTTCTTTTACAAAATCTCAACATTCCTGTCAGCAGTCCCAACTGCCCTTTGTCCTCCAGAAGCGTGGAAGTTCCCAGGGTTCTCTATGCAAAACTGTCTGCATCTGCCAAGTCAGTAACCAGCTTCATCTGCTGTCTAGCTTCTGGAATTTTGTTCTGGTCTTGTCCCTGGTCTCTGTTTTTGTGCACTCCTGACAATAAGTGTCAGTCTTTCAGTCTAGCTGATCTGTTGTCATGAACAGACCCTGGCTTGATGAGTAAACTCAGCCCTTGGTTTCATCCATGCTCTCACCTCTTGGCAGGGGATCTCACAACCATGTTCAGAGCTACTTTGGGGCTCTCCAAGAATGTTCATAATTTCTTACCTCTCTTAGGAGCTTGGTAGCATGAGACCTTACTTATGTATCTCAGTGATTACTACCAGTCTAAACGCAGAAGTTCAACAATCAGTCAGTGACACAGTTAGATAGAAATGCTTCTTGTTTTTACTCTTGCCATTTAGTGGCACTATTTGTTGACTGACTTGCTGACTAACCCAAGGGGATTTGGATATTAATATATTGTGTCAAAGCATAATTTATCTCTTGAATCCTACAATGCAGCAAATTAACCTGAAGGACGGAGGTAGACAAAGATGGGAGGGCAGTGCTGGGAGTAGTACCTGGCAGATACTCACAATTTCCCCCTACTTGCAGTGAAGTACCCTTGTGGGAGGCTGGGAAAGCAAATAGAGAAGAGGCGCAAGAATTTGAGACGTGACACAGACCAAGTAAACCAAGTAGATCCACGGCTTGTCATGGGGACGTTGACTGCATGGGGAGAGAGCCCCTGGCAGGTGAGAAGAGGAACAGCAGAATGGGAATTCCTTCTCAGGAAGTGGTAGGGACAGGATGGGGGGGGGGAGTGGAGAGAATTTTGCTTTTGCTTGGTAGAGGTGGGGTTTGGGGGCAGTTGAAGGAAAGCTGGAGGTAAGCTGGTGGGAGAGGAGTAGCCAGGACAGTGTGTGGTAGACACTGGGGTTTTGGGGAAATGTGAGGAAAGGAAAGTTAGAGTTTTTAAAAGGAGCTGAAAAACAATACTCTGCTTGATTTGTGACAGAGGCTGGATAAAAGGGAGAGGCATTTTGCCTGGGAGAGGCCTAGGAGAAAGAGTTACCACTAGGGTACCTCTTCAGCCTCACTGTGGGCATTCACATTGACTTGGTCCCCTCTGCCAGTTGCTGGGAGTGCAGAAACCAAGGAGCAGAGAACCCTCTAAGGGAGTGTACAACTTCTGAGAGAGACAAATCCCTAAACCCATGGCAGCCCAGTGGTACCAGAGCCAGAATAGCCAGCAGAATAGAGGCTGAGGGGACTCTCAGGGGATACCTAAAGTAGCCTGGGGTTTCATAGTCTTTACAGAGGACTTAAGGCCCAGCCATAGCCCTGTGAGGTGAGAGAAACTCTCTGGGAAAATGAGGGGACGTCATGGCAACAACAGGGAGATGCCCTGAGTGTACCAAATAGGCTTTTGAGTCCATGCCCAAGTCACCAGGGAGTTCAGGAAAGACCTTCTTCCACTTCTAGTGACTCAGGTTTGAGGACTCTGCCAGGGGTCTGCTGAGACCCAGAGATCCTGTGTTCCCTCACACCCCTCTCCAGGTGATCCTGTTGGACTCGAAGAAGAAGCTGGCCTGTGGAGCAGTGCTGATCCATACCTCCTGGGTGCTGACAGCGGCGCATTGCATGGAGGACTCCAAGAAGCTCATTGCCAGGCTGGGTACAGGCTGAAGCCAGGTGGGAGGGGCACTGGCCAGGTGGCCAGGTCTGGAACCCTGTCTCTGGGGTGCTTGGACAAGAGTCCTCTTGAGCTCCACAGAAGGTATTTGGAGAGAAAGAGGCCTATGTGCTCTTGCCCTGCCACTCTTGTGGTGAAATTTTATATGCCGTCATCTGCTACTTTGTAGCTGTTTGGTGTCATCTTCAAAAATGAGCCTACGTGCTATTACCTTGTGTTACAGATGAGGGGTTGTATACCTCCTTGTCTCTTCTCTCCCACCTGTGTGGAGCAGGCTATGTGGGGATCTTAGCACACTCAAGCATCAGGGCCTGACTTCATACAGATGCATTGGGCTGGAACTGTGCAACAGGGACCCTGGCACCTGCCAGATGGGAGCAAGAGAAGCTAGCTACAGTAGTCCAGGGGTCTGCAAGACCCCACTCTTTACCAATTTCTGCAGGGGGCTTGCCATATTTTATTCAGAAGAGAAGGGAAAGATACATTGAGATTGACCAGTTCCATATGATTTACAATCCCTCCAGCACAACTAGGGCCTGTGGCATTCAGCAGGGCTCTCCTGGGATTTTTACTCCACTGTCTCCCTTGGGGACTTAGGGACCATGTCACCTGTGTGTAATCCAGATCTTTCTTCCTTGGCAGAGCCCATATCCTGCTGCTCTTCCTCTCTGGGTCTTTCTGCTTCCACCCTGCCCCACCTTTGGCAGGCCAATTCCGAGCTGGGCACTGTGACTGTACTGGCAGGACAATCTTATCCGTGCAGCTATACCCACTCCACATTTACCTTGTGGTTCCGGCCTGTGTCCGGGAGCCATAGGCATCCCTGCTGGTAACTCACTTCTGGCTACCTACTCCATCTGTGGCTCCTGAATTCAGACCAACCTTTGTCCCTTAGGTAGTGATGCCCATAGGTCGGCACTCCTGATAGGAATCTGAGGCACACGTAGCCTACTGACCCTCCAGCTATGGGTCACCCCTGCCAGCACTGGGGCCTGTGTGCACACACACAGCAGTAGTGCTGGCCTCCCACTCTGACAGGCCCTCTGCTCTGCAGGGGAATATGACCTGAGGCGCTGGGAAAACTCAGAAGTCGACTTGGGCATCAAGGAGGTCCTCATTCACCCCAACTACAGCAGGAGCACCACCGACAATGACATCGCTCTGCTCCGCCTGGCCCAGCCTGCCACCCTCTCGCAGACCATTGTGCCCATCTGTCTGCCAGACAGCGGCCTGTCCGAGCGGGAGCTCACACAGGTGGGACAGGAGACAGTGGTGACAGGCTGGGGCTATCGTAGTGAGACCAAGAGGAACCGCACCTATGTTCTCAACTTCATCAAGATCCCTGTGGCCCCACGAAGCAAGTGTATCCAGGCCATGAATAACCTGGTCTCAGAGAACATGCTGTGTGCCGGCATCCTGGGGGATCCAAGGGATGCCTGTGAGGGTGACAGTGGGGGACCCATGGTTGCTTCCTTCCAAGGTACCTGGTTCCTGGTGGGCCTGGTGAGCTGGGGTGAGGGCTGTGGGCGCCTCCACAACTATGGTGTCTACACCAAAGTCAGCCGCTACCTTGACTGGATCCATAGCCACATCAGAGCTAATGAGGCCTCCCCGGAAAGCCAGGGACCCTAGTGTCCTTCCTTCTTGGGTCTGCATCCCAGAGGCCACTCTTGGATTGGAGGCTGGGCTTTGAAGTGTTAGTACTGTATCAGACATTAAAAGGGCATACCACAAGCACGGCAGAGCTGTTCAGTCTTTTCATTCCTTTTCCGGACAGTTCCAGAGGGAAGTCTCATTTATTTGGCATCTATTGCATCTACCCTTTAAGAACAGAATCTTATTTACAGATTCTGTAAATAAGCCTCTCTGTAGCAGCTCTGTGAGATAAGAAGGAGTAGAGTCAAGTTTTGCGGGGTCTGAAGATGATAACATTTGGGGCAGGGGAGTTCATTATGAAAAGAATTTTAAAATGTGACAACAAAACTGTGAGAGTATTCCATGGACTTGGAAGGAGCTTGTGCATATCAGGAGACCTGAAATTGAAGTTTGGTAGTAAACTCAGGTGTAGGAGTAAAGGTTTTAAACTCATGTTACAGAGAAGGAAGCTGAAGCTGACGTACAGGAAGGTTTACGTAGTGGATTCAAATCTAAGTTTAACCCCAAAACCCAGTAGTCCTCTCTGTTCTCCACTATTGCAGGAAGGCAGCTATTCCGAGTACCTGAACTAGAATAGCTTGGTGTGGAAGCCACCATCAAGCCTGGGATAAGGAACCAAAGACACCATCCAAGGTGTTGGGTCAACCAGAATGAGTTCCCAGTGTAGGCTGGGGGAAGCAGTTTAAGAACAATGCATACAATCTTGCATTGTGTGAGCAAGAGGCTCAGTCTTGATCTGGCCTTATTATAGGTGCAGTTGACAAGATGGAGAAGTCAGATGTAGCTGATCAAAAGGGAACATGGTGAGACAAAGCTAATGTAATTAGTCTGAAGTCCTAAAGTTCATCTACTTTTCTCTGTTGCCTCAGTCAAGTAGCCTCTCCTTTCCCCTGTGTGGGCAAGTGGGCACCGGTATATAAAGGAAACTACAGGAGAGCGGAGACTCTCAACCCATTGATATCAGATCCTCTAGGGAACTCCCCAAAACTATGTCCAGTCCCACACCCCCATTCTGATTTAATTGATTTAGGGTTGGGGCACCCCAGCACTGATATTTTATTAATTTTTTTCTTTTATCTTTTGTATTTGCTCTTTGTTTTTGTTTACACACTGATAATCTGCACTCCCCAGGTGATGTGTGCACTCCCCAGATGTGTGATTGTAGAAAGTCACTGGACCAAAGGGTCTTCAAGGGCCTTTTCTTCTGGGGTGAGCAGAAGAGAGGGTGTTAGTTCTAATACCCTCAGGGCAAATGGGAATTAAGACCTGAATTCTCACAAAGGACTATTGGCATAGTCAGCCAATAGAAGAGGCCTCTCTTGAGATTATACCCAGTTTGACAGGGCCTCAGCTGCTGCTCACAGACGAGGGGACATATCCGGCCCCATTGAGGTAGTTCCCACTGTGCAACCACAAGGGGTTTGTTTGAGATGGGGTCTGCTTGACTCATCTGTGTGGACCTGTAGAAGGAATGAGGAGGACTGCATGAGGTAGAAAAGTCAGACTCAGGCCTGGGACTATCTACTGATTACCACACAGGTCAGTGTCCCCCACAGTGGAGTGGGAGATTATAGATTAAGTGAATTTTGCTGGAGGTATTTGTCCCATTAAAAATTCCCCAGTTTCCTGTCAAGGTGGTTAATTAGCATAAGTGAGCTAACTTCTGATGTGACAATATAAGGGGATCCACTGCCCTACTTCCCAGTTCAACTAATGGAAATTATAAAAACAAACACACATTAAAAGTATATGGTAGTGGTCCTAAGGGCAAAGAAAACAAGCATAAAAACAACTTTTAGGCCGGGTATGGTGGCGCATGCTTGTAGGTGGCAGCCAAGGAAGCCACGGCTGGGGCCAGGGATTGTGGTTCGAGTCCCACGGGAGGCATGTAGTGAGACCTACTCCCAAAAAAATAGCTGGGCATGGTGGTGTGCGACTGTAATCTCAGCTACCTGGGAAGCTGAAGCTGGGGATTGCTTGAGTCTGTGGTCCCCGGGCAATGTGAGCCTGCAGTTGACAGGCAAAAATAGTGAGACCTAGTCTCAAACAAACAAACAAACAAACAAACAAACAAAAACAACTTTTAAGCCAACATAAAAAAACCTGAACATTGCTTTTGTGGTAGCATGGCAATTAATGTGGTCTTTGTAAGCATTCCCAAATTATGTAATGTGGTCTTTATAAGTATTCCCAAATTGTATAATAGGGTATGAAAATGTAGCAGGTATTGGTATATCCTGTCAACCTCAGCTTCAGACACTTGCAAAACAGATCTCAGGCTCAGATATAGCTTTATGAGATCTGAATATGTGCACTGAGGGGTGTATCATTGGTTTTACAGATTGTAAGTACTTTGTATTAGATGATGCATATGAGATTCATTTTAAAAGTCCAGAAAACAACTGGGTTGGATCATGCTAAAAGGGTATATTACTTATATTACTCTGCTTTAAAGTATTTCCACTTTGATCAATGAAGTGGGACACTGTTGAGAAGAAATACAGCTTGTATTTTTAGGTATCTTTTGTTGAAAGTATAGTTCTAACATACTTGTTCATATCATTTTGATTACTCATCTGTTATTATCAGACACTCACAAAGCAGTCATTAAAGAATTATTTTTATTTTTAAAAAAGCTTAATCTGTCCAACAAAGAACTAAGACTAGAAACAAATTTTAGGCAGTACACAAATATCAATTACATTGCTATATACTAAAAATGAATATGTGGATCAGTACCAGAGATACCACTTATACAGCAATACTAAGACTACTCAAGACAATATCACTTGTGGTCACTAAAGAAAATGAAGTTCTGAGATATAAATTTAACAAAATATGAACCATATCTGTTGATTACATTAAAAATAGATAAGATAAATTAAAGAAGACTTAAATATATGAACACCTAAACATATGAATATATGTAGTGACGTAGTTAAAAATTATATTGGCACCAAAATACCCTAGTGGGCAGAGTCTTAGGGAAAGACCCCACAGGAGAGAAAATGGGAAGCTGGGAAGAGAGGGTGCATAAAAAGGGAGGAATGGCGGTAGGGCTTCCTTGCCAGCAGGAAGCAAAGGGGTCAAGGTTCCTGGGTAAGCCCCTTAAGCCAGGTGAGCCCCGAAGGGGGGTGGGGTGAAGGAGGTGGCCCTACCCACCAACGGATGGCTGCTTCACGGGGCAGCTGTCTGCAGCTCCGCCGAGCCATGTTGCCCTCTGCTCCTGGCCTGGGGGAAGCATGGGAGGGCGCAGGCTTGCCTGTCCAGGCCCACCACTGCCCACCTGCGGCGGCATGGGCAGGGGGAGGGAGGGAGCCCTTCCTTTTTGCTCTCACTCCAGCTGAACTTCAGAGGATCGAGAGCATGCGCAGCACAGACCACAGCATGGAATGGGCAAGGGACCATGCAGAGGTCCAGCCCGTGGGCCTGGCATGAACGTGGTGGATGGACAACCGAGAGAGCCAATGCATGTGGGACACGAGAGACAGCTGTAGAGACACGATGTCACCGTGTGCACCTGTGAGCTCACCGGGCGGGGGGGTGGGGGGGGAGCACCCGGGACTTCATTTTGAAAGTCAGGAAGTCTAGGAGAGCAGCACACCCTCTCTGCACTGCAGGAGAGCAGAGGATGACCAAAGTTGGGGTAGTCAGCCCCACGTCAAAACTGCAAACTGAGGCAGAAAAAATGGTCTTCGAGGGCCATTCACAGACACCTGTATTCACAGAGAAACTTCTTGACCAACACTGGCTGGGGGCAAGACCCCCTAAATCTGACACCAGAGCCATAAGGAAAAGCAGCAAAGCAATGGAGATGGGATTGGAGAAGACGGCCTGCAGCAAGAAAACATGGACAGATCACAAATGAATACAGACTGGCCCTCAACGCAAACTTAAGACTGAAAACTACCAGCAAGGCTCGCGTGGTTCCAACAACACAGCCCCTCACCCAGTGAAAGGACACTGCCACAGGAAAGAGACTAATGGACTTAGCACAACTAGTAAACAACAAAGAGTGGGATTTGAGAGAATAGAAGGTGCACCAGAGAGAGCAGGGGGGGGGGGAGGTATCCCAAAAAACACTTACAGAGGTTGTGATCTAAAGAACAAAATAAATAAATTAAAAAAAAAAAAAAGGAGTGAGGAAAAAGGAAAAAGAAAGGAGTCGAGAATTGTGAACTGAGAGAACAGGCCCAGGTGGCCACCTGGCCAGGTGGCCTGGCCTGCCATGTGGCCTGGCAGAGTGAGCTGGTGGGGGCAAGGAGCCACATGGTTAGAGAGTGGCCAGCAGAGATGTAGCCGGTGTGAAGTCAGATGCCAGAATGGCAGGCTGGGGGTGACCAAGGACTGCTGAGGGCAGGCCTCGTGGATTTGGCCAGATGTCACTGAAGGCAGGCCTGGTAAAGGAAATTCTTGGAGCCACAGCAAGGTAGCATACTTGGAAAGCTGAGTTTGCATCGGTATCTGTTGGAAAAGTTTGAAGAACCTTGGAGAAGCGGGACAGCTTGGAATGCTGGAGCGAGAAGAAGCAAAGATGCTGGAGAAAGACTGGACTTTTACAGGAGTGCCTAAGATTTGAAGGGGCACCATCCTGGACATGTGTTTGGAACTTTCAGACTAAACAGTACTTGGGGTGAATTAACTGGCCACTTGTGGCATTGGGGACTTTTCGTTTTCCTGGTTAATTTTCCAAGTTAATTTTACTTGTTGATAAAACCCTGTTGCTTAAACTGCTTTTGTCTGGCAACTGGTACGCACAGAAGATGTGGACCTGTGGCTTGTTGATTAAAGGTTTCTGCCCATTTTTGACACGATTTCAAAGAGACATATTTAAAAGATTCAACACAGAATTTGTGTCACTTTCCCTGAAACTTATCTATAGGTTTAATACATTTCCTGTCAAAATCCCAGCAAGGTTTTATTGTAGACATAGATGAGCTTCTACAATATGTATAGCTAAGCACTTTAAAATTAGAAGAATCAACCTATTACCTATTATACCTATTATAGACTTATTACCTACCTAAAGTAGTCAAAACTGTGTTTTGATATTGGTGGGGGAGGTCACACAGATAACTGGAGCAAAATGACAATTCACACAACTATGGCCATCTAACTTGACAAAAGCATAAAAGCAATTCAGTTAAGGCAAGAGAGCCTTCCAAATACATGGTGCAGGAACAATGAGGCATTCATTAAGTCAAAAAATAAGAACTTGTTCCACATTTCATATATTATACAAAAATTAATGCAAAGTGTATAAATTTAAAACTATAAAATAAGAAATTCTAGTTAATGGAATAAAATAGAAATAAAATGGTAAATGCAATTAGGTTAAACCTAATTTTCAGAGAACTTAGAAACAATGAGTACTAAAAGACTGAAAATAAAGGATGCTAGAAATTCCATGCAAATTTGAATGAAAAAAAGCTAAAGCAGTAATGGAAATCAAGGGAAAATAACAAAGAACTAGGTGGACATGAAATACTGATAAAAGAATCAATTACGTATAAGTGAAATCGGGTCAAAATGGGGCAACCAACAAGCCATAGGAAAAAAGCGGCATTTTAAAAATGTGGCTTCAACCACCCACCTTCTTACCAGATTCATCTCACCCACATGCAGCAGTTGCTAAAGTCACAAGCAATTTAAATAACAGGGTTTGATTTACAAAGAAAATTAACCAGAAAAACAAAAAGTCCTTAATGCCACAAGTAGCCAGTTATTTTACCTCAAGTTCCATGTAGTTTGAAAGTCCCAAGCACATGTCCAAGGCTCCCTGCAAAGTCCAGTCTTTCTTCACCATCTTCTCTTTGCTTCTCTTTCTAGCATTCCAAGCTGCTCTGCTTCTCCACGGTTCTTCAAACTTTCCCAACAAATGCTGATGCAAAAATCAGTTTTCCAAATCCCTGGCTATCTTCAGGTACCTGTCATGCCACCTTGCTGGGTGCGATGCACACACTTCCTTTACCAGGCCTGACTTTGGCAGTATCTGGACAAATTCACCAGGCCTACCCTCAGCAGCGCATTGGTCACCCCTGGCCTGACATTCTGGCATCTGACTCCACATCAGCTACTCCTTTGCTGGCCACTGTCCTACCATGGCTCCTTGCCACTACCAGCTCACTCTTCCAGGGGGCTTCCCATGGTCAGGACACATGGGCCTGGTCTATCAGTCCGCGATACTCATCTCCTCCCTCCTCTCTCTTTGCTCGTACTTTTTATCCACCCTTTTCTCACTTCTCACTTCTTCTCATGGATCTTTCTCTCAGACCCTGTCCACCAGGGCATTTGGCATCCATACAATCTTCAACTGCGTCACTACTCTGTATCATAAGAATATAACCATCATAAAATGATACTTGGTCTCTAGCAATATAACCTCAAAATATAAAAACCAACAATTGTACAGGGAAAAACAAACAGTTACATTTGGAGATTTAAAAAGTTGCTTTTAGAAAGCAATAAATTAAACAGATTGAAAAAATAAGTGGCTACATGGAAGGTTTGAAGAATAAAGTTAAACTTACAAGCTTGTGTGATTTTATTTTTGCACAATGGGAGAATTTACAAAAATATACTGGCTTATGAAAGAAGCCTCATAAAATTCCAAGGGTTAACATGATATAGACCATGTTCTCTAGCCAAAGACAATGAAACTACAAATTAAGAACAAAAATGCTTTCCCCATATGCTTGCAAACTACTATCTCAGTGAAAAATCATGAGGAATAAATAAAACTAAGAAATAATGAGTTATGTTAAATTGTAGAACACAGCTAAAGACTCATATTTAAAAAAATGCTTTATATCTTTATTTTGCGATATAGTTGCACAGCTATACTTTTTTTATGACTCTCAGACTTGAGGCTTAGATAGGTACATCCTATTATATGCAAATCATTCCTTAATAAAGTTAATTTTTAAAATAAAGGCAAAAAATTAAAATATAACTCAAATACAGAAAAATCTACAAGCTATGAAATGATAGCTTACTGGGTTATCATAAAATTCCTTGCCCACCTCCCAGGTCAAGAAAGAAAATATGACTAAGATTTCAAGAGCTTTCTCCCACTCACTCTCAATCATCACTCCATCCCTTACCCGCAAAGATAAGCTGTTGACTTCAGCACCATTGTTTACCTTTAACTTTACATCTGTACTTTATGTAAACAGAATTATATAGTATATAATCAATATCTGGTCTCTCTTGTTCATTATATTGCTTTATTTACATATTTCTTTCTGTATAATATTATACTATATATATACTAAAATTTATTTATATCTTTCATTTTTTTATGTGTGTTGTCATCTGATTTATTTTTGTTTGAGACTAGGTCTTGCTATTTTTGCCTGTGGAACCGCAGGCTCCTGTTGCCTGTGGTGCCAGACTCAAGAAATCCCCAGCCTTAGCTTCCCAGGTAGCTGGGATTACAGGCGTGCGCCACCATGCCCAGATATTTTTTGGGACTAGGTCTCACTATGTTGTCCCAAGCGGGACTTGAACTGCGATCCCTAGCTCCAGCCGCTACATAGGCTGAAGCTTACAGGCATGAGCCATGGTACCTGGCTGTCATCTGATTTATAAAGATGCAACACATTTTATTTTAATTTTTTTATTTTGTAATTATCATACAATATTGGTCATATTTTTATGGTTGTATTTTATCCCTTATTCCCCACTCCAACCCTCCTTCCCCCCTTTTCCCCTCTGGTACTCCAACTCCTCTCGCTGCAATCTGTTGGTCTGTTTGGTCTTTTCTTTTTTCTAGAATTATGTCCTTTTTTCCTGGGTGCAGATTTGCACTCCTGGACAGCAACAGATGAGGCTGCTTGGATCTCCAGGAATAGCTGAGGCAGATAATCAGGCCAAACACATTGGGTACTCGTCAGGCATATATATATGGTGTGCTTCTCCAGGGCCTTTCTGTCACTTGTTGCTGGTCTGTGTCATACAATTCTGATATCTGAGTTTGGGAATGCCACTCAAGCCAATGGCAGTGAGGTGTTCACTGCTGGAGCAGGCTTCCCCAGGTGGTTGATCAAGCTCCTATCCTCTCTCTTGTTAGCAGTTCTGCCATGGGGCCAGTCACTCATGGTGGCTTTCTTCCCCCACTGATTGATAAAGGAAGGAGCCTCTTTCATTTTGCATGTTACTGTGGGCCCGGGATTTGATTCCCCAGTGCCAGAGACAATGCAGGTAGAGATCTGTGTCAGGTCACTTCAATCACTGGTTTCACCATCCTGTCTCAGTGGTTCCTAACACAGTGCTTGTCCCACAGGTGGTGAGTGTGTCCAGTGCAGAGACTGGATTTTTTCATCCCTAGTGCAGGTCTATTGAGGTTGGAGTAAACCAGAGGGGATCCCCCCACCAACCATGGAGCCTGTGTGCCAGCAGAGGTGCCTGGCTCCACCCCCTGCCCACATGGAGGCAGAGGCTGGCTTCCCCACCTGAGATCCCTGGACCTGGAGTCCCTGAGGTCCTGGTGGTATAGGATTAACCCTTGCCCCACCCCAACCCCACCCTTGCCAGCAGCCTAGGTTGCGGTGGGGGGTGAGCTGGAGCTCATCTCCAAGGGTCCTCAGCTCCCACCTCCAGCCCAAGGCTCAGTGGTTCAGGCCCAGAAGGTGGAGCCTACTAATCCCCTCTCCCAGCTCATGCCCCTTGGGTGCTCCACCCCCACCCCAACACCAAAAGGGTGGAGGCTGGGGTTTCCCTAGATCCCAAGATCCTGAGAGCCCAGTGGTACAGGATTTTACCCTTTCCCCTACTGGGGGGCTAAAGCCATATACCTCTACATACACTTATCAAGCAACAAAAGAAAGGTAAAAGCAAATGTGTATATTCTTCATCAGGGTTCTCCAAAGAACCAGAACCAGAGTGTGTGCATGTGTGTGCATGCAAAGAAAGACTATTTTGAAGGTTGGCTCAAATGATTGTGGAGGTATGGTGTTAGTACAAAATCTGAGGAGGCAACTGGATACTCAGGAATAAGTTGCATTTTTAGTTCAAATACTTTCTGTTCACAGAATTTCTTTTTACTGAGATCAGGTCAGTTTTCCTTCTATTTAGCCCTTCAGCTGATTGGATATCAACTTTACTCTTGATTTATATTTTAATTTCCTCCAAGAACACTCTTACAGTAAATATCCAGAATAAAGTAACACAAAATCAGAGAAATAAAAGGAGGTAAATATGAAAATTAGGGGTAGAAAATTAGACAGCTAGTTTCCTTGTGCTACAATTTAAATGCTATTGTTGGAGTTCTGTGTGGCCTCTTAGCTTACCAGAGTTCTTCATAGGCTGGTGGTAACACAGCTTTAGTTGGAAATCACATTCCACAGAACATGATGACAGCGCCTTGGAGCCCAGTCTTGACATCCCCTGATGAAGCTTGTAGAACACCCCCACCCCACCCCCTGCTCCTTTGCCAGGAGAGGTTTTGTGGTGTGTTTGCCAGGTCCCTGTGAACAAGGCAGCCCTCTGTAAATCGTCAAAGAATTGTCTTTGATTCCCCCCTTAAATCTTCAAAGAATTGTCTAATGTAAATCATATCTCTAAATTATATTTAAAGTATGGATCATTAATATTTATAAATACATTTTTCCTGTGTTGGTTCTTAATTGCTTTTCTACCTGTTGAGAAGCATTTATTAAGTATCTGGTGATCATCAGGGCTGACACTGCATACTGGTGACAGGGACACAGGTACCATCTTGTCACAGGAAATCTCTGAGTTGAATAGAAGACCAGCCTAAGCCTAAATTGTGAAAACAGCAAATGGTATTCAAACATTTGGTCCATTAATAAAATTTGGATTGATTTTTGTGCTCAGAACTGCATGTCCATTTTAAAAGTGGAATGGGTAGGCTTCTAATGAGTTTTCAGCGTTATTTCTTATGGGAAGTAAATTGCAGCTGTTGCTGTTTTAGTGGGTTTTGTGTTTTGTTTCTTACAACCAAAAAATTGACCCATGAAACAGTGTAATATTTCCTTCCCACAAGATGTATTTTGTGTAATAGAAGAAGCATTTGCCAAGACTTGGGCCATGTAAATAAGCATAATGAAGTAGGTTTAGTTCATCACTGTTTTTGTTTTTTGTTTTTTCAGGCTGGATGTAAATTCAAGTGAGCTGTTGATTAAATTGATTCACATTAAAAAAAAAAAGAAAATAAGAGGCAGAAATCAGTCTAATAACAGGAGGGGAAATGACAAAATAGAGACAAACAATCTAGATTCCTGCTTTAAAAATATTAATGAGGGGGGATAGCTCTCTAGCAAAAACAAGACTGGGAAATGCAGATTGAAAAGAAAAATAATGAAAATAGAGGAATTAGGGACTGTTTAATATGCAATACATTTGAAAAGGTAGATGGAATAGATACATTCCTGAAAGAATACAAAATATCAGTGTTGGTGTGAGAAAGCAATTGAAGTGATGGTAAAAAAACATTCCTGCTCCCCCACCCCCAACTCAAAAGTCTCAGCCACATTGAATTTTGTATATTGAGTTCTATCAAACTTTTTTTTAAACAAACCTGTAGGCTTTTTTTTTTTCCCCAACAGATGGGACACAACTGACATTTTGGGAGAGGCAAAAACCTCATTGTACAGGACTATATAGCTTTGAGGGATTCTTAGAAATTTTGGGGGGAATTGCACACACACATATTGTTATCGGGGGATAGGGACACCCCCGTTTAAATTCCTCCTTCCTATGGGTTCTCCCGCCTGCGCGCAGCAGCTGCTCAGATATCAACCTTAACCAGGATAGACAAGAGATTTATTTACAGATACGGAAAAAAAAACCAAACCGAAAGAGTCCACACCCTCACAAATGTTCCAAACGAATAGAGCCCCACTTCTGCTCCTCAAGGAGCTTCGTGGGGTTTACCTCAGTCTTAGGGCACTTCTGGTTGGAAATGCCAGGACCTTGACTCCCAATCCTGTCGCTCCAGTTGG